>MU834735.1:0-44662 GCA_029204225.1 Diphasiastrum complanatum
GTGCACATGGGAGGCTCACCACATGATTTGCACTTAAACATTTCAAGTGGGGCCTTCAATTTTTCCAATGCAGCATTGCTTTTTTAAACTTCCAACAAACATTGTTTGATTTACTCTTTGAAATGTTTGTAATAAGAACACTCCACATTTATACACTCAAACTCACCACCACAAAGAAATATCCTTACAGTACCTAAAAAGCCTTGGATTTTTGTTGTGTTTTTTTGTATTTAACCCAATTATGACAATCTAATGATTGTCTCATCCCTTCCATTCATCCTCCTTTTGTTGGAGAGAGCTCAAACATGACATTTCCATTGTAGCTAGATGGAAGTTCTTCACCTTCAAAGCTTGTCCACACAAAGCAATGTACTTGCACAATATACTGGACTAGGTAAATTTTGCAAACTTGAAGAATGGTTTGACCCTTTGATCCAAGTAATGTCGTATCGTCATCACGAGCTGGTGAAGGAGTAGTGCAATCCACTGAAGGGCAGCACAATTTTGAATGTTTCCTTTGCTTGAGAAAATTAAGTAAGTCGGATTAGAAATACAACTATCAACTACAATAATGCTGCACAACCAAAAGTTGAGTTGTGGCAGAATAAAGATAACACCACTTAACAGAGTCAATACATCAATAAGTGTGTGTGTGTGGTGGTGCTCATTGATGGACAAAGGCCAATTTTTAAGACTAGAGCACGTGTCATTATTCAGTTTGCCATGGTTATAACGGCGCCATTTATTATTCCCAAGGTCAGATTTCAAGGATGGAGCATGTATTTCAAGGATGTAACGGCGCCATTTTTTTACGACATCAAAATATATTACGCTATGCCCTCACAAATAATAAAAAATCTCTATAATAATTGTATAGTTAAAAAAAGCAATATCTATAATAAATGTATAGTTAAAAAAATATATTCTCTTTAAAAAATATAAAATATATAATATATTAGGCCATTTTTCTATATGTTTTCATTTTTCTATAATCATTTCTATCATTTCTTGTGTTACTACTTTTTTTGTGGAGTTGTTTTTTTTTTGTCATTTTGTGGAGTTTTAATGTATATATATATATATATATTTAAACTTATGTACAGTTTTGCGCATGTGTATGGGTGCACCCATGCATCCTCATCCCCTCACCCATGCATCCTCATCCCTTTACCCATGCATGAGCTTTTTCTAACTAAAAAACTTGGGGAGAGATGGGGAAAGTGCATATCCCCATACATTTGCACATTTGAGGGGTGGACCCCAAAAGAAATTCCTCACCCACTCCCTCCCACTTACTAAATTCAAATACTTAAAGTTGTAAGTTAAGGTTTTATTTTTTTCACACACTTCAATGTGCTTTATACTTTAGCCAATAATCTTTATTACTTGGCTTTCTTATTTATTTTAAATTATCAAAGTTTTACCCATAAATCATGAACATAAATTTTTTTTTGACTACCTTAAACTGGTTTTGTTTTTTTTTTCAATCCTTCAAATTCTGACCTTGGCCCGCCATTTTTAGGAATGTTTAACCACAAGCCCAAACTTACTAACTTTAACTCCTAAATTGTTACCCACAAGCTTTTATCCATGGGCCACAAAATGCACAATTAAAAAAAAAGAGGGGGATAGGGTGAGGGGAGTAAAAGAGACAATAAAAAGAGAAAAATAGGGGGGAGGGGAGATTTGGAACACACGTGCATGCACACACACACACACACACACGCACACACATGTGAGTGAGTGAGTGAGTGAGTGAGTGTGTGTGCGCATGCACGCATGTGTGTGCGCGCACATGCCTATGTGTGTGTGTGTGCACCTATGTGTGTGTGCATGTGCGCGTATTTGTTGTGTTAGAGTCCTTTTTTTCCCTTCTCTCTTTCCCACGGCCCCACTTCTCTCTCTCTCTCTCTCTCTCTCTCTCTCTCTCCACAGGCTGACCAACCACCCATAGAGGGAGGGAGGTCCCTCCATGCCCCTAAAAAAAAATGAAGAAGGATAAAATGTGTGTGTGTGTGTGGGTAGATATATAAACAAGGGGGTGCCTCCATTCTATTAAAAGTAAATATATCAATATTTACTCCCCCCCCCCTCCCCCAATGCACGCACACACACACACACACACACACACATACACTTTTTCTTAAATGTAAACCTCTCATAAAAAATATGAATATAAATCCACTTAAAAATGTGAACCCCCACTTTCCATAAAACAAAAAAAAGTGAAGGGGCTTTTTGGCTCCCCATAAATTAAGTTTTCTTTTTTTAAAAAGGAGACAAAAAAAAGTCCCCATCAAGAAAGAAATTCTCCCCCCCCCAAAAAAAAAGAAACTGAGGCTTTTAAGGGCAGGAGCATATCTTTTTTTAAAACTCTCTCGCCCTTTTTTGTCACATGGCAAAACCCACCGACCCATCTCTCCCGAGCACTTAAACCATCGGCCTCTTGCCCAAACAACTTGCTTTTAACCATTAGGGAGCACACCCGCACTCTGCCCACCCCATATGTTCTCTCCTTCTCTTGTCAATCCACCTAAAAAAACATCATCGATAAGCAGAACCGCACTAAGATTTATTATATGACTTTCGTATTTATATTGAATTACCAAAATTTTACCCATAGATCATGAACATAAAGTTTTACCCAAAGTTCTTTTCCCCGTCTAGCATCCATGCTCTATTGAAGAACATATTTGCTAATCCCATCCTTGCAACGACTGTGGGAAATAGCAAAAGTTGAATACCTAAAACTAGACATTTTTTTATTTATTCAAATTGAAATGGAAATTTGACACGAAGTTTTCCTTTGTTCTTACCTCTAGGGTTCTTCCTTTTTCTTTCTTCCCAGCTTTGTAGTTTTTTATTCTCTTGATGTACAAGTTTGCTTGATCAATATGTCCCATCCTTTTCTCTTCCTCCTGTAGTACCTTGCCAAGAATGGATGTGACAATCTACCTCTGAAATCCTAACACATGCGATCTTTTGGTTTTGATCCAACCCCGTTTCTCATTTGAAAGACAAGTTTTTTGCTTTTGGTAACCTTGGTCTAGTGTTACATGACCTCAAGTATTTTCATCTTTGAGAGCTATAAAATGCATTCATATGATGGAAGGTCGAATGAATGGTGTTCATTTTTGACCAATGGTCGCTGATGGTCGTTGACGGGTGTGGCCGATATATGTGGGTGTATGTACGTGAATGCATGTGTTATATGTGTATGTGGATTTGTGTGTATGATTTGTGCTTGATGGTGTGTGTAATTTATGTGGTCAATGGTGTGTGTGTTTGTGTGTGTGTGTGTGTGTGTGAAATGTGCGTGTGTGTATGCATGTGTGATTTATGTGGCCGATGATGTGTGCATGTGTGTATGAGTGTGCATGTGCATTTCTCTGTGTATACTGAACTGCTTGGAGCCTAATTTGTTGATGCGGGCTCGTCTCAACGTGCAGCACTGGATGGAACAAACGACATGCATGACGGAGTCTGTTGCAATATTGGACCACTTCTTGAAAATGCCAAAAAGTAAACGATCGACTTTATCAGCACACCAAGCAGGTTGTTGCAAGTAT
The DNA here is from genome assembly GCA_029204225.1 of Diphasiastrum complanatum. Lineage (NCBI taxonomy): Eukaryota > Viridiplantae > Streptophyta > Lycopodiopsida > Lycopodiales > Lycopodiaceae > Diphasiastrum > Diphasiastrum complanatum. Next base: position 3,570 of record MU834735.1, read on the forward strand.
GGATAAAGTTAGATACCAGTGATGAAAAAAGGGATTGAAGTCTCTTGGAGACACTAATCTTAATGATTCAAGATGCCCAGTTCTTGGTGAGCCCTCCGTCAACGACCATCGACCACCCGTCAACGACCATCGGCGACCAATGGCCACCCGTCAACGACCATCGACCACCCGTCAACGAGCATCGGCAGTCCATTGCCCGTCGACGGGCACTCTTTACTAGTATATCCATATATATAGAAATATTTAAGAGAGAGAGTGTAAGGGTTATCGTCAAAAAATTAACCTTGTGTTGCCAAAAATGTCACGCTCTGCCCGCGAAACATGTCACGCATTCGCAAAAGAAAAAGCTGAAAAACGTTTGAAAAAAAATTGTAAAAAAAAAACTCAAACGATCCGGAGCCATGTGAAATAACAGGTGCATTGTTTTATCTCACCTTAACATAGCTCAATTGTTAGTGTGCTTGCTGCGCATGAGCTTTAGAAGACTGAGTTGCAAAGCGCAAAAGAAACAGTGTGAGCAAATATGTATTTCCTTGCACTCATGTTGAAAATTAGACTTTTCATGTATAAGATCAGTTTAGGTTTTTAGACGATCCACTTCGATTGCACTATGTGATGAAACCACCCCTTATAATTGGAATAGTCTGGAATGAGCGCTGACAGAAGACAGCTGTGAACCGAATCTGAGGGCTGGAAGGTCGTTGTGAAGTCGTTAGATCAGTGTTTGCCAATGCTGGTAAGATTTCCAAGTGCTTTTGAAATCTTTTGTGCGACCTCACAGAGCGGCTGTGGTAGCCTTGAAGCTCTGGCTTTTAGCGATGGTGGAGCGAGCAGCTGTAGCTATAGGGGCTCGCTGTGATGATGATGCCTGAGGAGGAGATTTAATCTGGTTTGCAGCTATGGCAACCATGAAACAATTCTATTTTCAACAATAAAAAAAAGGCAGAAACCAGCGGGATAGCGCTCACGCTAGCTCCTATCCTTCTACAACGTACATCAACAGCTTGCAACAAACCTGTTCCATCCACACAGAGCTGGCTGCAGTCTTCTACGCCCAGCCTCGGCCATTTTTAAGTCCTTCACTCACAGAAAGACTCTGCTCACCCTCCAGAAATCGAGCTATAGCCTGCAGGAATTGGTCTGCTGGGATTTCTTTCCCAGATGCATCTTCAGCTCCAACATTCAAAGCAGGGGAGTGTGCAATCAATGATGTTCAGAATGCAGAGAAGGATGAGCCACAGTTTGGCACAACCATATACATGCTCTGGCCATGCAACTACAGTACACTGGTCGTCTGTCCAACACTTAGAAAATAGGTTTCCTAAGGTGCAAAACTGATGACTACTTCGTTTAGACCAGAAAAAAAATGACTATAGGGGGTTTAAAGAACTGGATTACACTCTCTGCTTTTACAGCTTAACTGGAGAGCTGCTACCCTCTGTAGATGCCATAAATGCCTCTAATATAAATGACTTTATTGGTAGCTAGCTGTGATTTTTTCCCAACTGACAGTGTAGTTGATTTTTGTGCAAATGTGCAACTGATGTTTGTCAAAAAAACATGCATTTGTTTACTACCACATAAAGTGCGAAATCTGATGTAGATTGATTGGCAGAAAAAATACACTGTAGGCAACCTCTGAAATCAGCGATCCATTAGCAGTAGAAGTCTGATATGGAATCAATAGCAATGTGTTTTAATCTCTGGCATAGAAGGGCGACACTTCCTACTACACAAGTGTCTTGACATGTGAGTATTTGTTGTTACATAAATGCCTCTAATATCAGTGACTTTATTGGTAGCCAACTGATTTTTTCCCAACTGATAGTGTAGTTGATTTCTGTGCAGATGCGCAACTAATATTTGTCAAATAACATGCATCTGTTGACTGCCACATAAGTGCAAAATCTGTTGTAGAAATGTGATTGATTGGCAGAAAAAATGCACCATAGGCTACCTATGAAATCAACGATCCATTAGCAACAAAAGTCTGCTATGGAATCAATAGCAATGTATTTTGATCTCTGGCATAGAAGGGCGACATTTCCTACTACACAGGTGTCTTGACTACTAGCAGTAGAAATGCGCTCATGAATGTAATGTGAATGCTCAATTTATCACAACAATTTGTGCCTAAATCATAGCAGTAGCAGCAGAGAAATCTTGCAGCTACGTAGCAGGTGTGCCCCGGAAATGGAAAAGCAGGTGTGCCTCTTTAATGTGATGCCATTTGAACTTTTCTTTTTTGGTTGGATGGTGCGTATTTCTTATTCTTAAGCAGTCCAATTTATAGACTCATTTATCATTTTGCAAAGCACGAGTGCCCTACTGCACATTATTCGAATCTCAATCGATTTATCAATTAGTAGTCAATGCAGGGTCGCGCCTGGTGTTTATTCCACATTTGGATTTCTAATCATGCTTTTTATAGAAAGCAAAGTGATAGAGTCCATTAAGTTCGAAGTGTTAATTATGAACGTTCAACTATTGTTTCATGACAAGTTGCTCATATCTATGCATATCATTAGCAATGGTTTCATCAGCCCTCAGAAAATCAAATTGGAGAATTGGTTTTAGGGTTTCTAAGAAATGATAAATTCATGTTGGATATGTGTTACAGTCAAAACACAAATGTGTGATTTGATTTTTGGTTGCAAACTACATGTTTGCAATGCAATTACAATCATTTAGGACTTGACTCCTGAATCTTGAATCTCTCTTTCTAATACACAATGGTTTCAAGACTTAGTGTGATGATTTGTTAGATTTAGAAAGAGTGAACGTTCAAAATTTAGTTTTACAACCTAGACGATTGGTACTTGACTCTTAAGTAATCAGCATAGATGACATAAACATATCATACATGTATAGATCCCACAAATGTGTTCTCCTCTCCTAAGAATGGTAGAACATGTTTTACCAAAGAGGCTATAGTGCATCATTATAAGTGAACTAGGATTGGCTGAGAGGTTGGTAGGGAGAGAGTGAATGCATATTCCCAAGCTTCTTTCGGCATAGGCGGTCACCATAAGTTTGATTCTGAAGCATATGCTTGGTGCTCATAGCTAATTGCGACTTTTAATCTTCTTCTGAGTCCTCTATTGCTTATTTTTGTATCTTCTGAGCCCTTTATAGCTAACTGCGACTCCTTTTTGTATCTTATGAGTCATCTATTGCTTTTTGTATCTTCTGAGCCCTCTATAGCTAATCGCAACTCCTTTCTGTATCTTATGAGTCCTCGCACTCTGGATACAATCACGGGCCACTTGCAACATTTGATGCATATCATGCAAGAAATCCGCAACTTTCTTTCTGTATCTTTTGAGTCCTCTATAGCTAATCGCGACTCCTTTCTGTATCTTTTGAGTCGACTGTTGCTAATCTGTGAATCTGGAAGCTCTATTAATATTTTCTAAGTTAGTATCCTACTCTTGTTTGGCATTTGTAGTTTGTATAGCTAGCTTTTTCTATTGCTCCTTTTGGTGCCTTTTGAGTCCTCTATAGTTTATCGCGACTTCTTTCGGTATCTTTTGAGTCCTCTGTAGCTAATCGCAACTCCTTTTTGTACATACACACACATACATCGGCCACCCGTCAACAACCATCGGCTTTCCTCCTAAACCATCGACCACATCCAAATCACCGGCCATCACCTACATCGCCCCTCACCTGTCAACGATGGGCATACTGTTGTCCCTACCACTAATGAGCCAACACTAACCAACAAAGGATGATATTTTAATTGTATAATTGTCCGTGCCACTGATCAGCCAACACTAACCAAAACAACTCATTTTCTTCTTCAAATGAGCACTATCGTATATGAAATACCCTTAGGATCTTTTTGGGCCAAACAAAGTGTATTGACATATTCACTAAGGTATTGTGGACTTGCAAAGTTTGTTCATACGAAAGTCATGTGGTCCAAAGCCATTCAGCCCAAACACACGCTCACACACACATCCATAAAGACCCACTCTAACCCTTTCCCTAAGTACTCACACACACACATGCACACAAACACAGCGCACACACAAAGACACGCACACCGCACAACACACAACACACAACACACAGTGCGCACACCCACAAACACACGTAGACCCACACACACACCTATACATGCACAGCGCACACACACACACACACACTTTCGAGCTCTCTCACACCCACACCCTAAACTCTAAACCCTAACACACATACACATGCACACACACACACCCAGTCTAAGCCTAAAGCCTAAAGCTACAGCCTAATCCTAATCCACAAACCCCCCCCCCCCCCCCCCCCCGCACACACACACACACACACACACACACACACACACACACACACGACGTCCAACATTGCGGTATTGACGCACATTCGTGCCATCGACACACGTCCGCCCTTGCCCGTCAATGATGGGCACAAGCAATCTACCTTTCTTAGTGTTGGAATTTTTCTCTTAATTACATAAGAATCTATTGCTTAAATATCATCTTTTCTCTACAAATGGTTTAAACAAGGTGAAACATTAACTCAAATTTTTGGAATGACTTGACTTTTTATGGAAAGACTCGAATTTTTGAACGATTCAAATTTTCAGAATGACTCAAAATTTTTCAATGACTCGAATTCTTCGAACAACTCGACTTTTTGGAAAGACTCGAATTGTTCGAACGACTCAAATTTTTATAACAACTCGGACTTTCCAATGGATCGAATTTTTTCAAAATATCGCATTTTTCCAATGACTCAAATTTTTTCAATGCTCGAACTTTAGTATCAAATTTTTTTTAAGACTCGAATTTTTCGAGACTCAAATTTTTCGAGACTCGAATTTTTTCAATGACTCAAATTTTTTCAATGACTCGATTTGTTTTCCAAAGGATCGAATTTTTTCAATGACTCGATTTTTTTTCAAAAGGATCAAGTTTTTTCAAATACTCAAATTTTTTCAAAGACTCGAATTTTTTCGAAGGATCGAACTGTCAACTCGAATTTTCCGAAAGATCGACGGGTTTGTGAGCTTGTAACTTTCACCATAAGATCAAAAGATATTCCTCTTCTACATTGGCCGTCTATAGTGGGACGATCTCGATTCTTATTCCAATTATCTAAATGTACCTGCACCTGCTGCTTGGAATGATCACCATCGTATCTTGACGTTGATGTTGTCCCGCTCTTTCTTGAACTTCGATGAAGGAGATAATTGACCGTCTGCAAAAATGATCATCAGACACAACACTCAAAGACACATATTTGTGTGTGCCTGGTCTATCTTAAATCAGCCGGCATATACTACACAAAATATGAAAAAATGATCATAAAACCGATAGAAGCAAATAACATCACCATCGATATTCATCTCAGATGCATTTGAAGAGAAACGTCCTTCCGACGTAGAATGTGCTTCTGAGTTGAGCTTTTGATGCTCTTGAAATAGAGATGTTCTATTTTCAGCTGAAGCTGACTTGGAAAGCAAGTCATGTTTCTTCCATTCATGAAAGTTGTAACCAATAAATGCTTTAGAACCTGCCTCTCCTCCAAACAAAAACCGAAACTTGGGATCGTTAGCCTGCTTTATTCTAGCCATGTCTTCGAATTCAGAACCATTCTTCGCAACAAAAGTTGCAAGAACCTCTATGTTTTTTACCACTTCTGGGTCGGATGGAAGAGGTGGTTGAGCTCGTAGAGAGCATGGTTGCAAGTTGATATCCGTTGGCAAAGTTGTGCGTGGCGATTTTAAGTCTAGAATTTCTAGAGAAGCACAAGTGTCTGAAGTCCCAGGGTTAGAAACAAAAGATTGTGAGGTATCTTTTGCCATAGAGAATGGATGAGCAGAGCCTCCACCTGTAGCCAGCCTTCCAATTGATTTCGATGGATTGGACGTGTTATAATGGACCTCTATCTCGTAGGATTGCTCGCTTGACTTTAACATTCTCCTTTGAGTACTGAAGGAAGGAGTACTAAAGGGGCCACAAACAGTCCAAAATTATCCAAGCATCTAAGCAACAACAACATGTACTCCTTTGTTTTGTGCTCCTAAAGTTCTTCATCACGAATGACAGAAAATTGATCTGACTGCTTCAGACGTTGCTAGTTTCTGGTCAGCCAGAGGCAAATCGCAGCAGTGTCACGAGACCCAGTAGCCATCTACAACAACACAACAATTGTAACAACGGCTCAGCTTATGCATGATTTGAGATGCCTTGAACTGAATGGTAGATTAAACTAGCACTTCGGCTTCTGAACTTGACAAAGTGTGAACTTGGCAACATGTAAGGTGAGGGCGAGAGAAACAACAATGAGAAGAATAAAAATATGTCGTTGATAGGCTGCATTGCTAAGTTAAAACATGTTGTTAAAAACCTAAATCCAGCAAGCACATTATGAACTATACGCAAGTGCACAATCGGCTGGCTACCCTGGTGCTGGTAGCGTGCATAATTTATGACCAACACTTCACGAATGCGGATTAGGTTTTAAAGATGAAAACGAAAATTGTTTCGTATCATTTGCAGAAAATTTGGTATACCAACCTGCAAATCACGAAGCATTCATCATCAATTCTATTTTGGAAGCAAAAATGAGCTACGGGTGTTGCTGGCGTATTACCTTCCGGATCGCCAATCCGCCATCATCAACTGCCAATGCATTTGCAATCATCAACAGAAACGCTATCAAATAAGATCCAAGACATGAGAGAAAGGGCGGACCTGAGAGAGAAAGAGTGGGCGAGGAGCGTGAAATGAGGCATGGGAGAAAGCGAGAGCGCGTGCGCGCACCGGGGGGTGGGGGCGGGGCGAATTTGAAATCTATGTGCCAAAAAAGAAAAAGGAAAAGGTTAAACATTTTTTAAGCCCTCTTTTGCTAAAACGTGACATTTTTCACGGGCAGTGTGTGACATTTTAATTTTTTTACCGCAACCGTGACACTCTATTTCTAAAATATATATATATATAGAGAGAGAGAGAGAGAGAGAGCGCGAGCGAGAGCGAGAGCGAACGCGCGCTAGCGAGAGCATCCTTTGTGGAGATAAGCATCGCCTGTGGAGGCCATCACCACATCACTTAGCAGTGAGCAGGGTTGTGGAGTCCAAACACATATGCTGCCAACGACCATACTTGCTATGCTTTTCAATTTGTCAATCTGTTTTTTATGGTGTAATATTTTTGTCAGCTCATTAGGTTTTAATCGATTAGCTAGCCAGCCTGCTGGTTGGCCAGCGGGCTCGCAAAAAAATTGTGCACCACTATCAGCAATGGATCGGGCTGATTGTGGCAATCAGCCTTGTTGGGCTGAAAAAAATGCCAGTCCGCTAGCTAGCAAAACAATTTTGAAGCTAAATTTTTCTGCCAGCCCCTGGTTGGCCAGCGGGCTGGCAAATGTAAAAATATGTTGGTCTTGTTTTCAGCCCAAAAGGGCCGATCGTCCCGATCCGTTTGCCAGCCCGTTCATCATAATGGGAATTCTAACTGCTGCTTCTATATATCTTAAAGTTCATCTTAATTCGTCGTATACTCTCCAGCTCATATGATTAGAGCTACCGTCTGATGCTATCAATGAAAATCACCTTTTATCCTGCATTAGACCTAAGAATATCACATTTCTTTGTAGCTAAGAACTGATTCTCATACGTTAATAAATGGATCTTCGAGGATTTTTCTAGTCCATAAATAGAAAAAATTTGCATTCGTTTTGGTTCATGCAGATTGCCGAATAACTTTTTTTTAATTAACAACCTTAAGAATAACGTGTTGCAAGATTTAACGAGTAGACCTGTTAAAAATGTCGTTGACTAAGTAAATACTGCATAGGCGTTTTGAGTGACTTCATCTTTTGTTTGCAATCAATATATATTCTCATTCAAAGTGTCCTATGACGAATACTTCGTGAACTGTTCCGATTTGCTTTCTCAGATGCCTTTAATCTTAAGCAGATCATCTTCTTTGATATTTATGACGCTTTTTGAGCTACCTAGCTGTATACCAACTCCATTTTAAGTTTCGATATCCAATTAAACAGAGACACACAAACGCCTCGTTTCTTGATTGAGAATTTTTTTGTATAAGCTGTTACGTGGAGCATTGCAAGCATTTCAACGTATTCCTGCTTGTAATCCCTCACAGTATTTGAAATATCAGCTCACTGATCTGCATCTTGAAACGTAAAACCTATGCTTCTCTTTCTAAACTTTGACACTTCTTATTCCCATCATGATGACATTATGCCCTAAAAAATTTGAAGCAAAATTTTTTTGCCAGCCCGCTGGCTGGCCAGCTTGCTGGCAAACGGATCAGTTTTGCTGCAAATTTTTTAGGGCATAATGTAGGGATAGATTTAGGTCGCAGGATCTGATAGGTGCTTTTCAGGATCAGTCGATAGATTCACCTCATTTCCGAAGACTTCATTTCCAGAATACTTGTGATTCAGCCAGCGGACTGGCATTAAGAAGCTATCTGCAAAGCATAGATTCCTGCTATTAAACTACTTTCTAAAGGTTCACGATGCTTCAAGTTTCAAGCAGAATTGTAATGTTTACTTCCGGAGAAGAAGAGACGTTTAAAATTCTTTTACCCATTCCCGCTTAGATCTTCCCGCTTCTGATCTAAGTTGCAAATTTTCTTTGCAAACCCGCTGGCTGGCCAGCTAGTCTGCTAGCAAACAAAATCAGCCCATTAGGACTGATCGTCGACGATCAACCCTAATGGGCTGATCGATCTACCAGCCCTCTCTGAACTAAATTGTCCTGAATGTCTAATCATTAATAGAATATAATAATAATAATAAGACACCATCTCTTATTATGTGTAGTACTTTTTGCGCCAAAAAAATCAGCCCATTAGGACTGATCGATCTACCAGCCCATTATTCTTAACTTCTTATGCACTTGGTGCACTCAAAGTTCGCGCGAGTACCTATGCCAAACAAAAGGATACATAAAGCCCTATCTTGTGTATTCATCATGTCAAAATGCAAAATTTTTTATGAAAACCCTCTCTGGACTCATCCTCTTGTAAATATTTGTTGCGTCGGCGCCTCAAAGGGCGCTGGGACTTGAGTGGTTTTCCCAACACGCACTTAAGTCTAACATTCATCCATCATGCACTTACGTAAAAGCCAACTTAAAAACGTAACAAACTTAACCATTCAGACTTAAGAAAATTGGAATCCCAACCAACCCGAAAGCCAACTCAGAATCCATCCCCAAAAGGTGACTTAGTTTTTATTTTGCAAGCCTGGCAGAATCAGTCTGGCTCCCGGACATGGGTCGCGGGAGCCGTCCCGACGGCAGAATCAACTTGGCTCCTAACTAGGCCATGACTCCAGCTCCAGAGCTAGCTCATGACTTGTAACTACTTGGCTGGCTCACCACAGGTTGGAGGCTCAGTCCTTGACTTCCTAACTTGCTCTGAGATTTTTAGGGAGTGTCACCCCATAGAGTCTTACAGGGCAACTTAGTGCACCTGAGTAAGCTTTACAACATTCTCCCCTCGTTTGAAAAAGCTGATGTCCTCATCAGGGCCAAACTAGACCTAGGACGCATGGCACGGGCTTAATTCACCGGGCTTAACAACTTTAAATTAAAAAAATACATTGGCAGTAGCACAGGAAAAGTGTAGATCAAGTGGGTGTTTATACAAGAGACATGCCGCCAGGTAGTGCATTGTGTGCCAATCTGGGAAAACGGCTGTTGCGTTGATTTTTCTGCAGGTAATTGGTTAGTACTTCAGGAGCTTCCGCCTTAAGTTTGTCTTTGTACTCCCAAGAAGCCTCAATGAGTGGAGCCCGTAGCCACTTCACTAGATATTCACGTTGAACGCCAATTTGCTTTCTATGTGCCAATATTTGTTCTGGTACAAGCTGTCTCTTCGTATCATCAAGTGCCGTTGGTGGGTGACGGAGTCTGTGTTGTCGATCAAATCGCTCATCCGGTTTGTACCGTTTGAGTAATGAGATATGAAACACATTGTGTATATCCAAGCTGGATGGCAGCGCCAATCGATAAGCCACTGGGTTGATCTTCCTTGTGACATAGTATGGTCCAGCATAAGGTCGAACGAACTTATGAGATAAGCCTTTTGGTAACGCGATATTTTTAGTATTCAGCCACACTTGATCACCTTCCTTAAATTCTAGTTCTCGTTGATGTGGGTTTACGTCAGCTGCCATGCTCCATTGTGATTGCTCTAAAAATGTCTTCACCTCTGTCAGCTTCGTGTGCCACTCATTGATGAATTCCTCCACAGTGGGTACCGGAGTTTCTTGCACACGCAGCACATTGCCTTAGTCACGCCCCACCAACTCTGGTCGATAGCTCTTATAGATAAGCGATCGGCAGCTAACCACCCTGTGCTTTACACCCAAATTCGAACAGCATCTCTGTATCAATGGTTAACCCGTACAGTTCGAATATGTCACCCCGCACCCCACAAGGCACAGACCGTGCTTTCACCTACCTAGGCAGCAGCACTTTGCCTCATCTGTCCTACGTGCAGACGGCGTCAGGCCCGAACCGCGAGAACTGACCGTGCTTACACCTCAAGGGCAGCACATTGACTCATCAAGTCCCCCGTTCTGCCGACCGCCCCGACCGTGGACGCACTCGTGCTTACACTGTGGGCAACACCTTGCACAACGGCTGTCCTGACAAATCCCAAAAAATGGTCCTCCCTGTGAGACTTGCGTAGCTGATCGGCTAGTTGGCTCTGATACCACATGTTGCGCCAGTGCCTCAAAGGGTGCTAAGACTTGAGCGGTTTCCCCAACACGCGCTTAAGTCTAACATTCATCCATCATGCACTTACGTAAAAGCCAACTTAGAAACGTAACAAGCTTAACCATTCAGACTTAAGAAAACTGGAATCCAACCAACCCGAAAGCCAACTCAGAATCCGTCCCCAAAAGGTAACCAAAGGCAAAGACAAGCCACACAAGAAACCCAAGGCATAGTGGTTGCCAAACTGACCAAATGGCATAGCGGCGAGCCACACATTGGTGACGTGGACCCTTAGGCGCCGACGACGCAAAAAGGTTGTAGTAAGGGTCCTTCCACTTGGACCAGTCCCGGAGGCGAAACCGAAATGGTAATCATCCCCAAGGATCAACTTTATTAAATTTGGAAGAGGTTACATTCATACATAGACTGACTGGTCTCGGGGCCACCAACACGTGCTGGGCATTGTGCCTGGCTCGTGCTGGTAGAGGGAGCTGAGACCTGGCGACTGGATTCCTGGCGTTGGTTGAGCTGCCCAAGTTCTGTCTGCCGGACTCCCCCCTATAGTTCTGGTGTGATTCGGCGCCCCCCCTTTGTCCTGGAATATAGTGTTTTATGGTAAAGCACGCTTTTCTGGACTTAGTTTTTATTTTGCTGATTGAGCTTAGCAAGCTTGGCAGAATCAGTCTGGCTCCTGGACATGGGTCCCGGGAGCCGTCCCGGCGGCAGAATCAACTTGGCTTTTGACTAGGCCATGACTTGAGCTCCAGAACTAGCTCATGACTTGTAACTACTTGGTTGGCTCACCACAGGTCAGAGGCTCAGTCCTTGACTTCCTAACTTGCTCTGGGACCTTGAGGGAGTGTCACCCCATAGAGTCTTACAGGGCAGCTTGGTGCACCTGAGTCAACTTTACAACAATATTACTAGGGTATGGACTCATTCTTTTGTTGAATCAGGTATAAGAAAATGGTGCTCAGGTCCTCATTGTTGGCATCTGAACTAAATTGTCCTGATATTTGTTTTGTGTGTAGTATGGTGTGGACACGATCCATGGGGCAAAAGTTGGGATGGAAGAAAGTGCAAGCTATGCAAATATTGATCATACTAAGGTTTTTTCTTTTTTCTTTTTCCTATTTGAAATTTTGAAAATGATAATTGTAACTATTGAGAACATCGTCTCTTATTGTTTGTGTTCTGTGTACATGCCATAGTTACAATCACAAGTTGAAGATCTTGTTAGAAAACTGACTTGATCATACAAGTAACCCAAGACAAGATTCCTATTGTTGTTAGACAATAGTCATACACATGAGAGAGAACAACAATGTTGAAGTGATGTACTACAACTATGTCCCATTACAAATGAAGTAGGGTGCCAACTTACATATATACTTTCTCTAAACTACGTGTAAGGTAAAAAGCAAAAAGCAAATAGCAAAAAACAAAAAGCTAATTGCTATCATTACTACCTATATTGGATAAACACCCAAGGTGATTTTCTAAGTGATAAAAGCAAATCCTATTCTAGTAGTAGTGCGCCCACCTACATGCATGACTAAAAAATTACTATAAATAGTAATGACCCTAAAATATGATTTACTATAAATAGTAATGGCCCCTATAATTTGCAGGCATGGCCAAACTATCACTAATTAATACCAAATGATAACATTAGGGGTACTAAAGTAAACATTAACTCTAGATGAACTTGATGGACTTTGGTTGAGCTACTCCCTCTGGATGTACACTTCATGTTTGCATTCCAACCACTCTCTCCAAATAGAATAGAATATCATCCATGAACCAAACCAAATATGCAAGTAAAAGAGCATCTCCAATAGAAAGGTAAATGTATACAATACTTCCTCACACAAAGTAGCTGATACTCCCCTTCAAATACTTTCTCACACAAAGTACTTGACATGATCTTTTCCATGGAATCTCTTACCTCTATCTCACACACAGAGTCACTTGCACCAAACAACTTTTCAACCTAGAAAGCATTTCATCATAATATTTATTTTGACACTTTGTCATATGCAGACTTGGTGTACGTCCATCTTCAACCATGTTGTTTTTCTTGAAGCTAAACAACAATCTGTACTGTTAATTTTCAACGGCTAATCAACAACCTTGGCTTCCCAATATTATAACAGAATCTACCACATGACATAACATGAACATGGATAGATTCTAGAACCTTTCTCCAACTCAAAATAGAATTTATCTCACTTGGTACCACCACATGAACAATCAACTATGACTTGGATGGTATCCATGAATTACATGGCAACCACAACAAGCAATCACTTCGATTACTCATAAATCTGAAGTGATACTAGTTCAGATAGACAAGAAAGTTTCTACAACATAACCAAGTTAATATGACTTGAATAGAAACCAAACCGATACAACGTGGAATGTTGACCACACAGCTTGCCACACCTGTCACTTGTAACAACGAAGTTATCATTTGCCACCATGATAAGAAACTGTGAAAACATCCTCTTGAATATCGATTTATCTATATAGACTCATAGTCTATACCTCTCATGCAACTTCCTCTTAAGAATTTGCACCTTTGTCGATTCCAACCTCGAAAAAACTTTGTCAATCTTAGAACGTCTGAAGTTGACCTTCCTTCAGTATGCTTGTTGGTAGCTGCATTTTGCAGCTTCAGCATCACCTTGATCGCTGATTGTCTTCCCCTACCATCTCTTTTGTTTCATGTAGAGTTTTCTTTCCCTGTGAGTTAACCCTTCCATTTTGTGACGAACCTTGTTCTGATTACTCTCGTGAATCCGTTCTTTACCTTGCACATGATTGCAAACAACTCCTAGTTGTATTGCTGATCCTTACTCTTGAGACCTCCCTCAGCATGCATCAAGGTTCACCATTGGATCCTAGCAATCTGTGTATTTCCATGCTTCCTTGCATGTAATCATCCTCAACTTGCATGTGATAAACTCCCACTTATATGTGATTGTCTTGCTGTAAGTCCTCTTAAAAGCTCAAAAAGCAAAAAAGCAAATAGCAAAAAACAAAAAGCTAATTGATATAATTACTACCTATATTGGGTAAACACCCAAGATGAGTTTCTAAGTGATAAAAGCAAATCCTATTCTAGTATAATGGCCCCTATAATAGCACGCAGGCATGGCCAAACTATCACTAATTAATCCTAAATGATAACATTAGGGGTACTAAAGTAAACATTAACTCTAACAGATCTCACTCAGGTGACCGATGCAGTTGCTGAATATTCTCATCATGTGGATGTCATGGAAATTGAACAATCGATAGAAAACCAATCCGCAATAGAAAATGTGCTTAACGAGGACATACAAGCACAAGAATAGAGATTATAATAAGTATCATACTTATTAAACTTAGACAAATTTATTTTGCAGTTTGAATGAGATAGGGGTGGTTAAGACAAACCTAAAGGATTAACTATACAGTGTTAGGCGAGTGGCAGAGTGCAATACAAAATATTTTAAAAAATGTTTTATTGAAGAAGAGTTACAAGACATTGAAAATATTTGTGCAGGAGAGGAAAAAAAGAGAAATGCTTTTTGGTATCCACTAACTCACTACATGTTGGCAAGGGTTTATTTGAGGTACTTGTGTTATTTTTTATTGCATTTTGATTTGATATAACATTGTGCTTGATATGTCGTGTACTTATGGAATCGTTTTTCGGTAGACTGATATCAATAGAGATTTGGCTGAAGCACAGGAGAAGCATGAAGCAATGAGAGATAGCTCAAAGAAGGGAAAAAGCTTAAAAGATGCCCAAAGTGGTGTTGTCATGAAATGGTTGACAAAGATGTCGAAAATGTTGGGAATTGTTAATCCTTCCCTTGGAGAAGTTTGGTTTGAAAGGGTGACAACTATGGATGTCGGGGGCACTAGTTTTTCGATGGGCCTCAAAAAACTACATTCATTGAGGTGTGCAAATGTGGCTAATGAAACATGAAATACGTGGTTGGCTATGGCAATAGGACCGATGAGAGCTCAATTTGGTATTCTTGGAGGTGATAGGGACTTTCGCCTGTGGGTGGTGAAAGAGACATGGTTTACACATCTTGTGGTTCTAGCAAAACTTGTCATGGCAATGCTACGTGAGCTCGGTATGTAGTTATTGCAAGTTTAACATGTGCCTATGTGAAAGCAAATTGTATGCTTATCTTTTTTCATTTTATTCAATTTCATTATGTTATAGCTTCATCAGTTCCGTCCAACTTTGGTGATGATGGCCCATTGGAGGAGTACATAATGGAATATAAGGTGAGGTATCGCAAACAATTATTCGCTAGCATGGAGCCAGATATGGATCTCACGAAA
Organism: Diphasiastrum complanatum; assembly: GCA_029204225.1. Taxonomy (NCBI): domain Eukaryota; kingdom Viridiplantae; phylum Streptophyta; class Lycopodiopsida; order Lycopodiales; family Lycopodiaceae; genus Diphasiastrum; species Diphasiastrum complanatum. Next base: position 18,622 of record MU834735.1, read on the forward strand.
TTGTAAACAGAGCAAGTTGACATACAAAATGCTGGAAAGCGGGTTGTTTGGAGGTACAACGTTCTCTTGAAATGTACTCAGTTTCATTCATCAAAGTCTTATGCTTTCATTTGTCAAGAAATATTTTGATTGGAATTCCTTCTTTGAATATTTTCAGATATGTGCGGTAGTGCCAAAAGGATCATGCATTAGGATCCATGCCTCGTGTGCTCCGCATGTGGAGTCAAGTTTCAAACAAGCAACACTCCATGTATTCAGAGCAGTGTCATCTTTTGAGAGGCGATGGATTGACAGAATGGGAGATTACCAATTGCCCATGGTGGATAGATTTCGAAGAGGGTTCTTATCCAAAAGAAGAGCATGCCATGTTTGAGAAACACAAAAAAGGTGAGTTGCGTGTTCAGGTTGTAGATATAATGCTCCCAGAATCTGTGGAATTTGAGAGCTCCACACTTGACGTTAGGTTGAAGGTTGCAGAGGCAAGAGTTACAAAGAGATCTTAGAGCTACAAAGAGAGATGCCAAAGAAAAAATAGTCGCACAACCAATTAGCTTGGAAAATGTATGGGTTGCCAAGAAAAGAAAGCGAGAACAATTTACATACAAGGCACCAAGCCTCAGAAAGAAGGTTACTAATTCTCATATTGTATATGTCCATGGAGATGTTATTCACATTGCGAAGGTTTTATGCAAAAAAAATTAGCCCCAGAGATGTTGTCTATTATTGAGCACTTGAAAGAAATATGTGTGGGGCTGGAAATATGTGTGGGGCTGGGGGAAAGACATAGAAGAGGAAAGCCTGTCATGTATGGTGCTGATTTAATTTTTTTGAACTTTTCCACTAGCTTCATACCTGATGGATTGCAGGATGTTCAACCATGGAACATGATGTCCAAAGAATTGTTCGATTCTACAATGCGTCTAGTCGATGCACTTTTGTATGATGATGGTCGGGTTATGTGCATTCTAGCACCCAATCATTTGACGTTGTTTCATCGAAACATTCGTAAGATTGCCTTGCTAATGTACAAGAGAGTGTGCTTGAGAGGAATTGGGGCTTTTGGAGTAAGTTCAAATGGTGATGAGGTAAGTTGTCAGAATTTCTATGCACCTATGATTCACTATACATGTTTATTTTTTAAGTCTACTTTTGAGCAATTTTCAATCGCTAATTGCAATTAATTGTTTGTGTTGCAGCACAACTTTTTGATGTCTACATTTTGTCCAGACTAGGAATGCCAAGCAAGCCTCCTATCGGAGGTTGCGATAACTTTGACACATCATTGTTTAGAAGTTGCAGTGATGTATGGTCCCACTATCTACCTGCCACAGAGAGACTTACTAATAGCAAGATAACAATGCCTCATAGAGCAAGGGTGGAGAAAAGTCCCAATTTCATGCATTTTGCAATTGAGTATCTTTGTAAGATTCACGGGGTAGTATTTGACCCATTCATGGGTTGTGGAGCCACTGTTCATGGGTGCATGGCTTCAAGTCGGCATGTGGTGGTCATGGACATGGAAGAAGAACTATTAAGACATGTTGAGAGCAGAGATAGTATGTTCTATGTGAATTTTACATTTCATCTTTGGTATATCACGATTTTTTCTTCACATTTAATTGCTTTGCATGATTTGTGTTATATTGCCAATTACTAATCATTATGATGTCTTGAATCAGAGATACTACTACAGCCAAATATGCACACCAACACAGTAGTAGACCTTGATGATGATGACGAAGTTGTCCCATTTGATCCAATAGATTTGGATGACTTCATGCCATAGTAAGTACATTTATGTCACATTTAGCATTGCATTTTATTCTTGATGATCACCTTTTCAAATGAATTTACTTCATGCTCACTTCCAATAAAGTGAGTTGCCTGTGTATGTAGAGCGAGCTACACAAAATATGCGTCATGTTTGTGATGTAAAGAACAAACCGAAAAATCGACACCAAATTCGCAAAAATATTTACGTTGATGATGAGTGCATGTAAGATTGACTAGTTCACATAGACTTTATAGGTGTATTGAGAGCATTTCAAGTAGTTGTGTAAGTTTGAAATATAATACTGCAAGCGTTAAATCAGCTAAATATCTGATTGCTTGATTAATGATACTATCGTGGCGTACCAGCTTTGTTTTTAAAAAAACTCGTTGTGGACAGTAGTAGATATGAGAGAAGTTCGGCTCTTATGTTTTGTGTGGAGTCTCTTGTTTTCATGTCATGGAAATTATATCTCTTCTTGGTAGTGCATTCCTTAATTTTTTATAAAGAATGAAATGTGGTAGCTCAGTCCAAAACAAAATGAAGCAAGAATTTGCATAAGCTACTATATAGAATATATAGCTTCAAGTTTTATATAGATTTGTTACATGCAAGAGACACATATATGAAACAACTATTGTCTATATTAGGATCATAATCAAGGTTCAATATCATTTTTTTTCTTTTGAAAAACTAAAATTTAAAATAGTTTGGTGTATTATTTTAAAATTGATGATATGCTTGTTGATGTTTTAATATGGCTTTGACATTTGTGATTAAGTACAAAATTCTAATAACTTTTTATACTTTCTTTCTTATGAACTTCTCCAAACCTTAATATTGCTGCGCACATATTCGATACATACAGTTAATTTGTTATTTTTTTTTTGTTAATATTACTTTAACACAATGTCTTTAGGTTCATGTAGATTTGATCCGGAGATCGTGCTCTCTTCGAAGCTAGGGAATACTTCATATCGTTGTTTCATTCTTTTCTTCATGTTTTTGCTACAACTCATCATAATAGACACGTGTTCTTTGAGCCTTACAAGATATTCAAAAGTTTTGTTACATTGCCTTTGCAAACGTTTGAGAACATGGATTTTTTGCATTATACTGATATTGTCAAGCATGTTGATATTCATCTGAAAAATAGATTGGATCGATTATATACAAAAGTTTATGAGAAATTTAAGTTTTCTGGTCACTGCCAAATTTGCCGCAAGAAGTGTAGATTAGTTGAATATCAATCTGCATTTATATTATATTTGATTATTTTTATCCCAGATGAAGTGGATTCCTCAAGCTCCATGCAGACTTCACCTCCCTCCTCTTCACGAGATCAGAAGATCAAGGATATAGTCAAGTTTCTTGAAGAAACTGATATAAAATATGACAATATTAAAGAATTTGACCCAAGTGATAATTGATCTGCATTTGTAGGAGAGACCGAATGTGCTATGTATGACTCAAATGAAATTCCTTCTCGGTCCTTTTTTTATTAACCTAAATATTACATAGATAATGATAGTTATCTCACTGTACATGACTTGTGCGATTTTTTTGATTATCGTGAAAATTAAGTGTTATGTATTTTAGCCAAAACAATAGGTGAGTTTTCTGACATTTTTTATTTTGAGTATGATGACATTGTTCTTGGAGTGGATGATGAGATCGATGATGATACACTTTGTCCAGAAGAGTGTTTGCAATAGTCTTTGTTGAAGACCCATGAGCATCAAAAAAATATTTCCTCAGAGGATGAGTACATTGCTTTCCAGACCCAACTTGGTTTTGGGCCTCGAAAAATATACCAACCAAATGAGTTAAGCTCGCAAAAGGATTACAAAATAGACCACCCCGAATTGATTGAAGCAGATACCGTTGAATGTGTGAGTTCTTTTACTTTTTGTGCATGCAAGTTAATTTTGCATACTGTTTATATTCATCATAAGGACTAACATTTTAATTTTTCATATTTTCAAGAGGCCGTTCTTATTGACGAATTTGTCTTTCGAACCTACTCAGACAACTTTAACAAGGACAACGACCTTGAAAATTATCTCAATTTTTTCAAAAAATATGAGATTTGTGTTGCCCATTCGAAGTTTACAATTATCATGGCAGTGAATGCATTGTCTCATTACTTAGGTGGTCATAAGTTCATTAAACCACATAAAATAATTTTTGTTAAACGCTCAATTGTACTCAAGATTTTAAGTTATGGACCCGATAATACTATTCTCCAATCTGCTCATTTTGCTTTGTATGCAACTTACATAGAATTATGTCAAGAAAAGGAAAATGCATATATTTTGGATCCATTTGCAAGAAGAGAATTTCTCTACAACAACAAAATGCAACTGGTATTAGAAAAAGAAAAAGAAGATGACAAGGAGATATAGATAATTCAATCAGTAGGAAATGTATTTTTTTTCCAAAACCAATTACAAATATATAGTACAATGTTGTGTCTGTCAATTTACCTCCCTTGATATAGAAATTTACATGCCTTTTGAACTTGATGTAATTTGTAGATTTTATTTGATGTCGTATTTGTGTTCGTCGATAGAACCATTGAAACAGCTGAAGAATATATTTGTGTCTACCATTGAGGCCACCATGTTGTGTGTTTTTATGAAATGCTGCTCTTGCTTGCCAATGAGATTTTTCCATCCATTGTGAAGACAATATACTCAAACTTCCATGATTTTCTGCTAAGGATATGGAATGGTGTCGTAATATGTTGTGCAAAATATCAACAATTTCTATCAATAGGTAAACTTCAAAAAACAAAATAAAATGGTAACTTGATATCTGTTTTTAAATGCTTACTATGTAATGTGTGATATGATCTTCTCCCCGAGCCACTTCAACTGCATCTACAAACTCAGCACAACGTTTTTGGAGCATATCAAGTAATTGTTTAAAAATATTTCCTTTCGTAATATTTTAACCATATCATCTAATTTTTTTTCATACTTCAACTTTCATTACCCTTGTTACTCCATCTTGAACAAAATCTTGAGTAGTAGCTACGATGTCTCTCCAAACTGAGTAACGCGTCTTAGGTGGCTTTCTTGAATGGTTAGATAAAAATCTTCGTGCCTTTACGCCGCCCCTGCTTGGCTTGCAAGGTACATTTTTTTTTTCGAAAGCTTAAAGTCCTTTTGTATTTTATCTAATCTAGAAATAGCCTCCTTGAAAGATGATTTTGGCTTTGTGTTCCAAGCATATAATATGTGACAATACACAAGCTTTTCGATTATTCTAACCTCAGCATGGAGAGTGCAAATATGTACATTTTGTAGAGGAATTGGCAGAACAGGTTTCCAATTTGGATCCTCTTTGTCTCTTGTTATTCTTGTGTTCTTGGTCATATCATTTGATGATTTTATCCAATATAAACGTGGATTTTTGGAGGTTGGTCCATGGGAGACGTTGAACATACATTTTAAAGATTTCAAATCACCAGCCAAATGCCACTCTATCTTGAAGCCTCCTATTCCAAGTACATTGAAAAGTTTCCCATCCATATGCTCTTTGATGATTCTGGGATATGTTGTTTTGCTAAACCCCCATGACAGAATGTCATGATCTTCCTTTAAAACCTAAAAAATGGATAGACAAAAAACTAGTCAATTGATAACAATATCAAAACCCAAGTAACATACAATATCAGAACTCATTATATTTTAAAATATCATACCTCAAAGGTTGCCAACCCCAAATGTCATTTTTGGACTGAACACTGAAGTTAGAATCTCCTTGATCGTTAGTCTTTTGAAGTGTTCCATTCATGAGTGTTATACTCACTCTCTCCATTTTTTGTCTTTTAATAAGTTTTGATTCATCCAGCTTCAGTACCAAGACTATCTTACTGTCTACCTTTTCCGTGGAAATATCATAGAAATGTATAATAAATCTTAATGACGTATTCATATCGACAAATAAGTTATTTGACCGATTGTAAGACATGGATTTTTTGTCCTTTGATTGATATACTTTCTCGATATGAAATGGAACACCTATAATCTTTTGAATTCCTCTATTCATTGAATCACACTCCGATTTTATTTGAAATGGTCGTGGAATAGGAAATTTCTTAATGCTAACCAGCGTCAAAGCTTGTTTCATAATCTTAAATATGGTGCCATAAGCATCTCTGCTTATTCCAACAAAATCACATGCTCCTAGAATTATAATATTGTCAAGTATTTTTTGTACTTCAATCATTAATGCATCAACAATTTTTATCTTAACACGACTGTTTCGATTATTGGTTATCAATGACTCAGTTGATTTTGTTGTCAACACAGAGCCCAAAGACTTGTCTATAGTAACATTGTCTTTCACATTTTGATTCCCAACCAATGCAAATCTGTAAAAAAATAATAATAATAATAATAGATGATTAATGTTACAATTTACAGTCATGCTAAAACAATATAAGATCTGAACTCTTGAAGTATAAAAAAGATTGCAAAGGCCAAAAGTCAAAAACTTACTTGAATGCATAAATCCTCCTTTTTCGATAGCCTCCTGTTGATGACAAAATAGAAATATTTGTGTTGATCACTCGCTTTTGTTTTTTTGTTTTTAACTTTTTACCTATCAAGTCAACATCTTTCAATACTTGTGAGTATGTAGAACGACCATTATTCAATTCGATTTTCATTTGATCAATCTTTTTTCTTGTACTCACTATGATTTTTTGCAATAATTCACTATTATTTCATAGATTTTTTTTTTTTTTGGAGAATCTCATTCTCTAGCAATTTTATTCGTAAAATATTGTCTTTTTGAGCACAATCTGAAGATATACGTCTAATTACATCCTCTAAACAATGGATTCTTTCCATTAAAAATGCGTTACCATATTCTTCTAATCTTTTACAATAACCTAACAAACCATTCTTTCCATGACAAACAAAATATATCAATTGAGTAGCAGAATACGGATCTTTAGGATATAATGTCCCATTTACCTAGAGGTCCAGATTTGCTTTTTTGCCAGCCCTATAGTGCAAACAATCATCAACTGATAAGCAAGATGCTTTGACACCTCTTTTAATCAAAGGAGCATATTTTTCAGGAAGATCTATATGGAGATGAAATTTTTTCATTGTAAGAAGAAAAAGTAGATTACGATCCAATATCAGTTCAACAAAAAAATAAATAAATGAAACATACTCAGCGCCTTTATACATTTCACATATTAGCCTATCATTCCACATAGCACTTGAAGAATGAGATTGATCTTTGATTCAAATGTTGTCATGCCGCTCATTTTTTTATTTTTGAGTTTTGAGTTTTCTCAATCCGTGTATTTTGGTTGCCGCTCTTCTTTTTTCAAATCTTGCCATCGCTCTTTTCTCTCGAGAGATGTAGGCATTTTATATAGCATTCAAAGATGGTGACTGCTAATTGATGCAAATGTTATAACGATGTCAATCTATTTTTCCTCTAGTTCGTTCAATCTATAGTGTAATGTAGTTGGTGCTCTTCTTTTCAATTCTTGCCCCCACTTGCTCTTCTCCCAAGAGTTTATTTCTCCCGAGGCATGAATTTTTCTGAGAGAAACTTTAGTTAACCACGACTGTGATTATGACTGTAACCAAAGCGGTTTTATATTCGAACTACTGCGGGCAGACACTTCTTATATTATAATTTTTAATTTTGACATGTTCGTCCATCCTACGTGGCATTTCTTATAGGGCCCTTTTGTACTCAAGAACTCACGCTTCTGCTATATTGATCAATTGAGTCATTGATTCTCTTTTCTGATCTCTCTCTTTCATCGTTTTATTGTATGTGTGTGTCTATATATATATATATATATATATATATATATATATATATAAACTTATGTATAGTTTTGCGCATGTGTATGGGTGCACCCATGCATCCTCCTCCCCTCACCCATGCATGAGATTTTTCTAACTAAAAAACTTGGGGAGAAGGATGCATGTATGGGGAAAAGGATACACGGCCCTCCTCCCCATGCATGCATCTAAGGGGCCCACTCCAAATTCAAATTATCCTTTAACAACACACATAGTGTTTTGAAGTGCATGTACATACTTTCATTGTGAAAGGTGTTAAACAAATGAGACTTTCATTATCAAAAATTTGAGGAGTGTTCTAAGGATTTTTTAAATTATCAAACTTTCCACTGGAAAGGTTGAAATAAAAATGCATTTCTATGAAGATCGGCCTCCATTGCCCGTCAACGACGGGCACTCTTTACTGGTGTATATATATATATATATATATATATATATACATATGTATATACACACACACACACACATGTGTATACACACATATATGTATATATATATATGTCCCGGAAGCAAGACTGTTTCGTGTTTGACTTCTTCTTCTTACTGGCGAACAATTTTCTGTCCTTGATTTTTTTTTTTTTGTGCGAAAGCTCTTACAAGGTTCCAGACACGCACTACGCATTACAAAACACACAACAATCAAGACACACATCACAAGACAAAGAGATACACGCAAATAGAGTGGCTATGTTATCAGTTTGGTTTTGGAGCGAGATCGTCAGTGTCTCGCTCGTTGGCGAATTGACACGTGTTCTGCTCGTTGGCAGACTTTCATATACAACTCTAGTATTTTTACTTTCTTACTCTATTCACTACGTCTCTCTCTGTCTCTTACAGATCTTTGTATTATGATCTCGATGTTATAATCCAGAGAGGATCATTTATACCTCCACTATGTGGAGTTTACAAGATAGCTAAACGTAGAATCACAAGACTAGTTAGCACTAATCAACTAGTTAGTTAATCTCCGTCGTTGCTATTCGTTTCAGTTGGGTGTGAAGCCCGTTGAGCTACTAGCTGGCAGCACGAAAGATTTCTTTTTGTTTGTTTCGTAATCTCCCATTTGCCTTCGTTCTTTTTGTTTCTTTTTGTAGTTTTCGTTTTGCATCCCTTTTGCAGTTTGTGGTCCTGGAGGTGTGTTTACGAATCGCGAATGATTCACGAATCATTCGTGCTTCGAGTCAAAGACACATTGACTGTCGCGAATTGTTCTCTTTCGACCTTTGTGTCTTGTTTGTGCAGCGACAAAGTTGCAAGAGTTCACCATTTCTAACACTCCCTCTTGAACCTTGTAGCTTTGTTCGTTTAATCCAATTGCCTTTCTTTGCTTGGTAAAGAGTGGCTTGTCGAGCAATTTTGTGAGGAGATCTGCAATCATACTTTTTGATTCTATGAACTGGACATGGAGCTCTCCTTTCGAGATTAAATCTCGAATGTGATGGTACTTAAGAGGAATGTGCTTCGTCTTTGAATGAAAGGCAAGATCCTAGGACAGATAGATGGCACTCTGAGAGTCCATCATCATCGTGTTTGCCCCCTTTTGTGGTATCCTGATTGCCTCAAACATCATTTGTAGCCACATTACCTCATTCGCCACTTTCGAGACTGCGACATACTCAGCTTCGCAAGAGGATTGAGCTACTAAGGTTTGCTTTTTCAATATCTAGCTAATTGCAGCTCCACACGCTATTGTACATCCTCCAGTAATGGACTTATTGTCATCTTTGTAGCTCGTCCAGCTCGCATCACTGTAGTGATGCAGCTCAAATCCTTTCTCTTCGTTTCTAGCTCTGTAGGTTAATCCAATATTTTGGGTACCCTTCAGATATTGTAGGATTCGTTTGGCCATTTGCCAATGTGCTAGACTAGGATTGGAACAAAATTGGCTCAATGCCTAAACAGAGAAGACTAGATTGGGTCTGGTACAAATTATCAAGTATATCAGACTACCGATTAAGTTCTGGTAGGGTATACCTGCCATCTTCAGTTTCTCCTCTTCTGTTTTTGGGCAATCCTGTTTCATGAGATTGGCTTTAGCTATCATTGTGTGGCTTTCTCTTTGCAGTCCATCATATGGTACTGCTTCAACACTTTTTAGGCGTATTCTGACCGACTCAATGCATTTCGCCATTTGTTCAATCTCTTTTGATCTCCAGCCCTAGGCATTTTGTTGCTTTTCCAAGATCTGTGATTTTGTAGCTTTCAAAAATATGACTCTTCATGTCTTTGATCAGTATCAAGGAATCTCCTATCATCAGCGAATCATCCACGAAAATGGTCAGTATCACAAAATCCTTTCCTACTCTTTTGATGTAGACATTGTAGTCTGGTTGAGAAGGATTGAAGTCTAGAGACTTCATAAGACCATCAAGCTTTTTGCACCAAGCTCGTGATTCCTGTTTTAGACTGTAGATGCATCTCTGCAATCGACAGACATATTGTCTGTTGTTAGGGTCATCATAGCCTTTAGGTTGCTTCATGAAATTTTCCTCCTCAAAATCTCCGTGGAGAAAGGCTATTTTCACGTCAATCTGGTGAATTTCCAGATTGTATTGTGTGGCATATGCAAGGAGTAGCCTTATGCTTGTCATCTTGACCATGGGCAAATATGTGTCAAAATAGTCAACACCATACCTCTGCGTGTAGCCCCAAGATGTGCAAGATTGGCCATCATCCAAATCATCGGCCGCCACCTAGATCGGCCTCCATTGCCCGTCAACGACAGGCACTCTTTACTAGTATCTATATATATATGTATACACACACACACACACACACACACACACACACACACACACACACATATACATATATACATATACCGACCACCCTTGAGCGTGATGTGTATCTTCAGACGCAAATACCAGAACATCCGGTCACACCGACGGAGATCACGTATTTGTTTAAGAAAGTGGAAACGTACAAAGTGGCCCTTCAGGGATTCCAAGGCCGCTTTGACAGGTTCAAAGGAGCAGCTTCAACTAAGTTGAGAAAGGCTAAAGAAACCATCAACGCCTATGAAAAAGTAGCCGCTCAAGTGTTGAAAGCCGGACCACAAATCCCCGTACCGGTCATGCCGCAATTCTTCCCTACATACCAAGAAGATGTACCAATGGATACAGGGCTGGATTCAAGCATGGACCAGGGGGGAGCTCCAGAAATACCTAAACAACTGCCAATTTTATCGGCAGCGCAAGCGGGTCCATCCTCATCAGAGACCACACCACTATTCAGAAGGCCCATGAATGTCGAGGACCAGATCCAAAAAAAATTTTCGCAACATCCGCATGAGTCCTCGCGTGGTGGATGGATTTTTAAGTTCAAGACCTTCGAGATAGAGGCCGGCAAAGAGTTGGACAAAATACCTGCATTGGGAGAGCAGACGGCATGGAGAATTACCGTTTTTGAAAAAACTTCGGAATCAATCAGGAGTTATGTGGCCAGCCCTCGCCAATTGCGGGTCGATTCTTATTATGTGCCAATGCCGAGAAAGAATAAATGGAAAAATTTGGGATTGGCTATGGACAAGAACACAATCCATACACCCTACATCTAGACAATATCAGTGGACTTCCACCAGGCTTTACAAACGTACCAAAGAGAGTATGGCCAATCATCCATCAGCCCTACATCTGAACAATATCAGTGGACTTCCACCGGGCTTTACAAGCATACCAAATAGAGTATGTCCACTCTCCAGATCCGACCATGCGACAATCGGCACTATTTGCAAAAGATCTAACTCTGTTGGCATCAGTGACAATCAGATGGGACGATTACCTTCCTACTCTAACATTCGATCCAAATAAGCCGATGGCCTCAGAGAATATCAAAGATCAGTTGTCGGTTGCTTGTTCATATTTTCGTGCAACAATGATGGGAGACTCTTGGGAATCAAGTTTCACATCATGGACGACCTCAAAGTGGATTGTACAACAACAAAATGCGCGATTTTCGACACAAGCTTCCGATGGATTCAAAAAATTTCATAATACGTTGGAATCCGACATAAAAATACGTCGGAATCCGACACAAAAAAAAAAATTGTCTGAAAAAAAAATTGTCGGATTTTTTTCTTTACAGACGTTGGATTCCGACGGCCAATAAAAATGTTGGAATCCGACATCCCATTTCGGAGACTGCAACTTTTTAAATGGATGACGTCACCTGTCCGTGCAAAAAAAAAAAGCACAAAGCGAATGTCAGATTCCGACGGATAATATAGATGTTGGAATCCGACGTCCGTGAGCGAATTCTCAAAGCCGCATCATTTTTCTAGGGTTTTCTTATTTTTTATTCTTGCAGGAGATTGTTGGAGATCGGCTTTTGGCGCTTCTTCTCAACTCTATCAATTCCATTTGTCTCATTCCAAATACGATTCTTTTGTTTTGTTATGTGCAACTAAGATTTCTTTCTTTGTAACTTTTTCTTGTACAATATCTTCCTTGTACTGTATATTTTGTGTAGTTAAACACAAATACGTGTCTTAATGATTTATGATCATGAGCGAATGAGAGAGGAAGAGAAGGATGTGTGTGAGAGACATGAGAGAGAGCAAGAAAATATAGATAGAAGAGTTTGATTTAATATAATGTTCTTTGTAAAATTTAGGGTTTAGATTTAATGTTATGTTCTTTGTGAAATAGTGAGACTGAGAGCTCTTGAGGTTTGAATGAAGATCATAACCAGCTCCACCATCAAAGATGTAGAGCTACCACTTTTTCTCACTGATTTATCCAGTATGGCTATCTTGTTGCTACTTCCTATCGAGCCATAAAGGGTAATCCATCATTGTCCGATACATGTAAAATGAGTTGGAAGCTTGAGATATCTTGGCTATGGGGTGCTTAATTATCTCTGCTTTGTGAGTTAGAACCCAATTTTCCTTGCAAGATATTTGGAGAGCTGGCCTACCATCGTTGCTAGATGAGTGAGCCATCTAACCATTCAATCACATTATAGCCATTGAGGAATTGAACGTTGACTTCCAAAACACTGAAGGATTATTGTTGATTTCCAAAAGAGAGTTGAGAGATGTGATTATTAACATCGCTACCTCTATAATACATCTGACCATCACTGCTACTACTTTGCAAGCCTTCACTACGCCTATGTGTATTAGATATGAAGGAAAGCCATCATTAAGCTAGTTGTTAGATCAGAGACTCGGCTAATTGAGCCTTCACGACCATGAAAATGGAACTTGCAACTCTTGTCTAAAGCTTATCTATCAACGACCATTGAGAATTCACTGATTTATTGTCAATGGGAGCCCTCGTGGTTGTTCTAGTTGAGAGCAGTTCTGTCCTAGCAAAGTGACAAACATAGTAGAATCAATTGAAGCATTCATGACTAGCACTTCTTCGTTTTCCGGCTACATGCATATGCACTCAGAAATAGGTATGGCTTTTATCTATTTTCAGTTCATTTTATCTATGTCATTTTTGTAATCATTTATTTTTTGTAATCGTTTTCTTTTTTGCCATGTGGACGTCGGATTCCGACGGTCCGGACATGTGGACGTCGGAATCCAACGTCCACATGGCAAAAAAAAAAACCAGTGAAATTTTTTTTTCAAGTCTTTTTTTCACGTGGTCGTCGGATTACGACGGCCCGACCACGTGGACATCAGAATCCGACGTCCACGTGGCCAGGCCGTCAGAATCCAACATCCACGTGGCATGTTCTCCGGTTCATTTTTATCGGCCGGTTGCCAGTTTTGGACTTGGCGTCGGATTTCGACGGATTTTAATGCGACGGATTCCGACGACCTTATAGCAACGCATTTTTTGATGCCCGCGTCGATTCAAAAAAAAATCAAAATGCGATTTCACATCAAAAATCCTGCCGGAAATCGCATTAACTCTTGTAGTGTTGCAGGAGCCCATTGTTGTTTTCTGTCCCATAATTTGGATTTTAATACTGCTTGTCTCGACTTTATGGAGAAGGTGCAGTACCATTTGATAAAGATTCGTCGTGAAGCCAATAAAAGTCCACAATAACTGCATCTCACGGGTGTCGTGGGACCGCCACCAGTTTTGGTGGGGGATACTATTTGAGGGTTGCTAATTCTTGAACAGAAAAGACAAGAACAATTTACAAAATGCAAAGATCTAGGTACGATGATCAAGGTGATAGAAGAGCCATGATATGAAAAAGCAAGCACACGAGATCATGAAAATAATTTACTGTGTTAAAGCTTTTTATATCAATAAAAATAAGTCCCAAACATTGGGCCTTTTTTTTTTACAAACTATGATTCATTTTGAAGATTTGACTACTTTTTCTTGTGGCCGTGCTGACTTTCTCTCTTTCTTTGGTCTGTGCTCCATCGGCTTGATCTCTTCTTTAATAGTAGATATCTCGTTATAAAATGCAACACCTCTATGATCCATAATAGTGACATCAGGAGAAAAGGCTCCTAATTTTGACCTTGTTTCTAAATCAGCCTTATCATTTTTAGGATCACATATTGCTACCTTTGTAAGAATGAGTTTGATTAAATCTTGTCTGAATTTATACACATCATTAAATGTGTACACACCAAGTGAGAACTACAAACATACACAAAATTGAGTTTAGAAATACAGCCGTATTCATAATGAAAAATACATAAAATAAAAAACAAGTAGGATAATGATGCTCACTTGTTCGATATCGACAATGTCTTGTTGAAATTATATCACTCAAAAAGCATTGGTTGTGGATGTAAGTAGATCTCATGCTTTCTTTCTTTATAATATGGAATGTAGATGTGGATTAGTTTTCTTGCTTCTTGTTTATGTAATTTTCAACATCCAGGCAAACTAAATAGGCTAAGATTGTGGTTCAATTCTTGCTTATTTACTAACAATCATGTCCTTGATTGTTCTTGGGTATTCCAAGAATCAAGAGATGGGTATTTCTTGATTCTTGGGATGCTAGTATGTCGTTAGGTAGTTAGTTTTCTTGTTTCTTGATGCTTGATCTGTAGATTAATCTTGATGCCATACTGTTCCCTGATTTCTTAGAGTAATTTAGTAGGCATAATCGCAGATTGCTCTCTTGTTCAGAACGCTAATCTGTATTGAGCAAGGATTGGTTACATGGATTGTAAATGCATGTAGCTGGAGTGAACGAAACTGTTTCATCTCATTGACAAGCTAGGAATACAAGTGGTAAATTGACAAATGACTTGCCTGGAAACAGTTCTAAGCAAGAGGACCTAATTAAATAGAACTGGCCTTTGAAAACGGGTAGAAACACCCGGTTTCTAGAGAGGAAACCACCTAAGAATAAGAAGTAAACATCGAATAAACTAAAAGAACCGTGCTCACAAATTCTTGCTGGAATCTGTGAACATACTACTATATGGTAGAGCTCTCTTATTGTCCAATCATGATGTAGAAAGGCAATAAATGGGGTCCGATCATGCTAAAACATTTACTTATGCTAGATCTTGTGATACTACTATATGGTAGAGCTCTCAAATTGTGAGATGGAAATCATGAGGTCCAATCATGATGAGAGGTGCAAATTAGGGGTCCAATCATGATGTAGAAAGGCAATAAATGGGGTCCAATCATGCTAAAGCATTTACTTATGCTAGATCTTGTGCTACTACTATATGGTAGAGCTCTCTTATTGTGCATACAAAAGAGAGTAGAGAAACAAAGTTAAAAAATGTGAAGTTTGCAAATATTTTTGTGAGTTCTGTACAATCATAAAATTTGGGAAAATAAAGAGAAGTTTTTAGGTGTACTGTCGGCTTTTTTGCCTTTCGGAAAAAAGATGACATGTGCCCTTAAAGATGTGACACTAGCCTTAGAACTGTTTTCTGCCCTACCGTCGGCTTTTTCACCTTTCGGAAAAAGGCGACACTATCACATTTTTTGCCTTTCGAGAAAAAGTGACACCTGTCCTTAGATATGTTTTCTGTCCTACGATTGCATTTTTTGCCTTTTGAAAAAAATGACACCTGCCCTTAGAACTGGTTTCTACCACATTGTCACATTTTTCGCCTTTCGGGAAAAAGCGACACTGTCGCCAAAATGCCTTAAAAACCTTTTTAGGACTACTGTCGAGTTTTTTGCCTTTTAGAAAAAAGCGACACTTGCCCTTAGAAAAGCGAGACTGCTCTTAAAGTCACAAAAATGTCCTTTAGCAAAAACTGAAGGCCTACAACATGAAAGAGCATGAAGGCACTGCGCAACTGGCAGAAGGCGGATGATTCACAAAGGACAACGACAGAAAACTGGAATCAGTTTTGTTTAAGGCTAATGCATTTCTTTTGATTAGATCTTTTAATCTAATTAGATCCCTAGATTGATCACATAAAAAAGATCAATGAAGGATACAGACAGAAGTAGACAATCACAAATACAGAATAGACAGAACTGTAAAAGTCTGAGATAGCTCCAGAGTGAGTTTACAGATTAGCAGTAGCTAGTCATATTATTCGTGAGAGAGAACATCTCTCTCGCACCAGTGCGCTAATTTGAAAAACAAACAGTGCTTAGAATAGCAACTGTATTTCTCAAAATGAAATTACACTGTACATATAGTTCTTCACTTAGGCAGCCCATGCATGACCCAGGTTGCCGTTGGCGGGACGCGTGCCCCGTCGACTCGTCTCGTGGTGAGGCCAACTGATCCTTATCGACTGATAGGACCCACAGTACATTAGCACAGTGATTCTACTTTGATTCTAACTCTCTTCCTTAAAGTAGAGTCTACTTTTTATATAGTCATATACATAGCTTTAAATTCAACAAATTTTAAGTACAAAAAGCTTTGATCTAAACTTATCAAACTTTTCTCCAACATGTGGCTTAGTGAAAATATCAGCTAGTTGTTCTTCCGTACTACAATGAACAACATGAATTTCACGACTCAGCAGCCTCTCACGTATAAAGTGATACTGAATCTCAATGTGTTTCATTCTCGCATGGAACATTGGATTCTTTGCTAGCTGAATGTCACTCTGGTTGTTGCTATGTATAGTCGTGGGATTTTTCTGTTTCATGCCAACTTCTTCCAAGATCTGTCTCAACCATATAGCTTCATGTGTTGCACTACACATTGCCTTATACTCTGCTTCTGTGGTGGATAGAGCAATCGTACTTTGCTTCTTACTAGACCAGGACAAGCAACTACCACAAAGCTGGAATACATACCTTGTGGTGGATCTACGATCATCATAGTCACCTTCCCAATCCGCATCCACATAGCCACATAACTCAGGTAAACCCCCATGCTTATGGTAAATCAAGCCATAATTTGAAGTGCCTTTGACATAACACAAAATGCGCTTAGCTACTTTCCAATGTGTTTCCGTAGGTGCTGTCATAAACTGACTTACAATACCAACAACATAACATATATCTGGTCTAGTCGCGGTAAGGTAAATCAAGCTCCCTACTAAATGTCTATATAGCGTAGCATCAAATGGCTGTGACTCATCAAGCTTAGAAAGCTTTTGACCTGGTTCAATAAGAGTATTCACTGGTTTGCAATCCTGCAACCTGAACCTGTGCAACAACTCTTTGATATACTTCACCTGTATTAAACCCACTTCATGTCATTTTTGCCACACCTATGCTCCAAGGCAATAATGCATTAGGTTGAGATCTGTCATCTTGAATTGTTCCATGAGGTCTTTCTTGATCATGTCTATCATCTCTTAATTATTTTCTATAATAATCAAGTCATCAACATAAAGAACAATAAAAGCAACCATACCATCAAAGCATAAGACATACATATTTGGATCAGAATGTGTTCTCACCATCCCCTTTGAACGAAAGTAGGCATCAATCCTGCTATACCACACACGTGGTGCCTGTTTAAGACCATAAAGCACTTTCTTCAAGTGACATACTTTATTCTCCTGTCCTTTCGCTACAAATCATTCAGGTTGATCCATGAACACCTCTTCTTCTAACTCACCATTTAGAAAAGTAGATTTCACATCCATCTGATACAAAGGCCAACCAAAATGTGAAGCTAAAGCAATAAGTAGACATAGAGTATTCCACTTACATACTGGCGCAAAGGTCTCTTCATAGTCGATCCCTTTACTTTGTGCATACCCTTTGATCACCAATCTTGCTTTGTGCTTTGCTATACTTCCATCTGCATGGTACTTAGCCCATTATACCCATTTGCAACCAATGGGTTTCTTGCCAATTGGTGGTTCCACTAAGTCCCATGTGCTATGCTTAGTAATTGACTCCATCTCCTCTCCCATGGCCTTGACCCAAATGTCATCATCCTTCGCTTCACTATAAGTCAAAGGTTGTTTGCTTTGAATAATGCTAGATAAGAGAGCATAATTTGCTTCATACATTTCAGGTTGTGTCTTCTCTCTTGTTGATCTTCGTAGCTCTCCTTGGCTAGATGATCCTGGAAAGTCATCCATGTCGCGGCTCTCCAATCATCTCTAAAACCATTTAGGGAGCTTCCTATCGGGTGATCGGCTGGTGAAAATGTATCCCACGGTACATCTTTCTCCTTGCGTTTATCACCTGCAACTTCAATCCTTCTTGTACTAAAAGGTTTATCTCTACCTCTCCAACCTGCCTCTTAAGATTGAGTAGTAGTATTTTGAGATGTATCCTCATCCATCACTTGGATAACAATGTGACTACGTTTTGTGGGGGGAAAGGAGGGGTAGTTTATTTATGGTTTTTTTGCATAGTAAAATTCCATAAATTCTTATGAGACCTATGCCACGTGTCAAGACATAAGAACTCCATAAGAGAATGAAAATTTTAGTAGAATGGAAATTCATGGCCCCAATTGTTGCAAAATCAACTAGTTGAACAATCTATATATAGCTTGGAAAGTGTTGATGTTGCACAAAATGCTTATGGGATTATTTGGTGCTTCAACTCTGCTCTCCTTTGCATGAACTTGATAATACAAAAGTAAGAAAAAAATCTGGAAAAAAAAAAACAAATAAAAAACTATAAAGAACTTATAAAAATCAAAATAGTATAAAAAATCTATAAAAATCAAAATAGTGTAAAAAATTAACAAATCAAAACAATAATTTTATGTTAGAAATCCAAAAAAAAACAAAAATAAATAAAAATAAATGAAATTTATCTAAAATAAAAACAAAATAATGTAAAAAATTCCAAAAAATCAAAACAATATTTCTACGTAAAAAATCCCCAAAAAAAAAACCAAAATTAAGCTTAAAAAAATGAAAAAAAACAAAAAAATCAAAATAATGTAAAAAATCCAAAAAAACAAAACAATAATTTTATGTACGAAATCTAAAAAAAAAAAAACACAAAAAAAAAACAAAAATAAATGAAATTTATCTTGAATAAAAACAAAATAATGTAAGAAATCTCAAAAAAATTAAAACAATAATTTTATGTAAAAAAAACTCCAAAAATATCCAAAAATAAGTTTTAAAAAATGAAAAAAAAAACTAAAAAAAATCAAAATACTATAAAGAATCTGAAATTAAAAAATAATAATTTTATGTAAGAAATCCAAAAAAAAAAAATTAAGCAAAAAAAATCAAAAAAATCTTTAAAAAATAAAATATTGTACGAAATCCAAAAAAAATACTCAAAACGATAATTTTATATAAAAAAGAACTCGAAAAAAACCAAAAATAAGTTTAAAAAATGAAAAAAATAAACTAAAAAAATCAAAATACTGTGAAGAACTCCAAAAAAACAAAAAAAATAATTTTGTGTAAGAAATCCAAAAAAAAAAACAAAAATAAGCAAAAAAAATTCAAAAAATCTACAAAAACAAAATACTATAGAAAATCCAAAAATCAAAGCAGTAATTTTATTAAAAAAAAGTCAAAAAACAAACTAACAAACATAAGATCTATCTAATTTGCCACATCATCCATTGGTGGTTAGTGGTGACCTTCTAGATTTCTACAATCTAAGAGATAACTCTTGTAATTTAGGAGATTTGACATTTGACTCAAATAAAATCTAAGTACAATGGATCTGAATATTACAAGTGTTATTTACACGACAAGTCCTCACATGTGGATCCACATAGATACCAAACAAATTGCTTAAACAATGTGAAAATTGCTAAAATCTAACACTCCTCCTCAATTTTTACATTGATACATCTATGGTACATCTATCCACAATTCCTAAGACTGATCTTAACTTGTGAAGCCTTTGGCAAGGCTGTCATGAGTAGATCAACAAGACAATCTGAAGAAGATACATGTTGTGGCTTAATCTCCTTTGCTTTTCTCTCACAAAGTAATCTCCTAAATCCTATGTTAATCTACCTCCATTTATGCTGCTGCATATTTATTTGTATTGTCCCACAGTCTGCATATTTGAATTGTTTGTGACAACAGTTTGTATTTTAACTCACAATTTTTTACAAGCAAAAAATACAACAGTTATACAGTCTGTATAAATACAAATAAATTCAAATAGGCAAAAATTACGACAGACATTACCCATTGGAAGGCTCTCATAAGAGTCATGAGGTATATTCAAGCTACCATGGACAAGTGCAACTGCTATGGAGAAGTCAACAATGACAATCTTCATCAGCTCGGTGGATATTTTGATGCAAGCTGGGGAGGAGATGTAGACAATCGTAAGTCCACATCTGGATTTACATTCTTCTTAAAATGACGATCCTATCTCATGGAACAGTTGTAAGCAAACCTCTATCGCTCTTTCATCTACAGAAACAAAATACATTATTACTTCTCAATTTATTAAAGAATCTATTAAAAAAACATTTTGGTTGAGAATTTTACGATGATCAGACATTAGTTTGAATCAGTACAACCCTACAATCATATTTTGTGATAATCAGAGTGCTATTGTCTTATCGGCCAATCCTAGATTTCACTCTAAGAGTAAGCACATTGAGATTCACTATCACTACATTAGGAACAAGGTTCTCAACAAGGACGTAAGCTTAACATACTGTAGAACGCAGGACATGGTTGCAGATATATTTACAAAGGCATTAAGTGTTAATGCACACAACAAGTTTTGTGCATTGCTTAGTTTGAAGAACAAGGCATTCACGGATCCAAATTAAGAGGGGGTGCTGGATTTATTGCCTCCATTCATGTTGCTGTTTATTTACTTGTGTTGTCCCACAGTCTGCATATTTGATGACCTGGGAGTCCAGATACAGACCACCTGGATCGATTGGAGAAAGTATTTGGAAGGTGTCGCAAATATCAAATTTTTCTAAATCCAGAAAAATGCCAGATATGGGATTCCCACGAAGTTATGCTTGGGCATGTGATATTGAGACATGGTATTGCTGCAGATTATTATCGATGATTGTGGAATTGCCACCAACAACAACAATTCGTGGAGTTTATGTGTTTATGGGTCATGCAAACTACTATTGAATTTTTATTATCTTCTTGCAGATTTAGCACAACCTACATACAAACTGACGATTGTTTCTATTTGGACAGTAAAGGCGTTAGAAGCCTTTGAAAAATTAAAAAAAAACATTAATTTCAGCACCAATACTGTGTTCTCCAGATTGGACGATTGAATTTCATGCTCACATGGATGCCTCGAAATATGCCATTGGATCAGTTTTGATACAGCCAGGTGATTATAAGAAGGATTATCCTATATGATTTGCAAGCAGACAACTTACAGATCCAGAGAAAAATTATTCAACAATAGAACGTGAAGCGTTAGCCATGATTTTTTTTGTTCGAAAATTTTGTCACTACCTCATGGAAACGCACTTTGCATTTTATACGAATCACCAGTCGTTACTTTACTTGGTAAACAAGACGTGCAATACTGGACGTATTGCAAGATGGTTACTATTATTGACTGAATTTGACTTTCGAAATGTGGTTCGAAAGGGGAAGTAACATTATCTAGCCGATCACGTTTCGCGAATTGAATCCACACCAATTAATACTGAAGTGGATGATGAATTACCAGATGCTGCATTGTTCTATGTAGAAGCAGTTTCTGAGTGGGCAGCGGATATTGTTGAGTACTTGATGCTAGGACAACCGAATGACTCTTTGACAAAAGTACAGAAGAGACAATTGATTCATAAGACTCAACCTTATCAATTGATTGCAGGACAATTATATCGTCATGGATCAGACAATATTCTACGTAGATGTGTGTTACCACATGAAATACTAGATTTAATCATGTCTTCACATGATGGCATGGGCAGAGGACATTTTTCTATAGATATTACTGTTTGCAAACTTTTGCAATCAGGTTGTTGGTGGCCTACGCTTCATAAGGACACAGAAAATTATATTCAGACATGTGATGTTTTCCAGCGAACACGATGGCCTACTAGACAGAACTATGAATCCTTGCATCCAGTTTTATCGCAAGCACCATTTGAAAAATGGAAACTAGATTATGTTGGTCTTATTCATTCTGTCGCACAAGGATCTCAGGCCCGATACATTATCATAGCAACTGCTTATATGACCAAGTGGGTTGAAGCCAAAGTTGTCAAAGTTGCTGATGCGAAATCTACAGCCAAGTTTCTCTGTGAGAATAATATTATTAGATTTGGATGTCCAATCGAGATTGTCAGTGACCGGGGTACACACTTTGTTGATCAAACAATAAAGTGTTTACTGGAAGATTTATTTGTTATACACAGATTTAGTACTCCTTACTATCCCAAAGGGAATGGCCAAGCTGAATCTTCCAATAAGATTCTCTGCACTATTATGACAAAGACAATTGAAGTGAGTCGGTCTGATTGAAAACATAAACTATATGCAGCATTATGAGTTAAGAGTACACAGTTTAAACACCCGACCGAATCAATCACCACATCACAACGTCAAGTGCAACAAGACCACAGAATTGCTCTCCTCAAACTGTATATTCAACTAACTCGTAAATACAAAGATAAGTTGCTTAAAAACACTACGACTTCTGTGGAAGAAAGAGAAATAGTATCTTGCTTCTTGCTAGACCATGAAAAACAATCGCTACCAAAATTGAAGTCATAACATGTTGTTGACTTTCTATCATCTATACTTCCTGCCCAATCAGCGTCAACATAACCTTGCAACTTAGGTAAAACACTTTGTCTTTTGTAGATTAGACCAAGGTTAGGTGTGCCTTTCACATACCTCAAAATCCTTTTTGTAGCTTTCCAATGGTCCATAGTGGGTGATGACATGAATTTGCTAATCAAACTTACAGCATAGCGGATATCAGGACGTGTAGTCGTAAGATATGTCAAACCGTGTAGTCATAAGATATATCAAACTTCCAACTAGCTGACGAAATAGTGTAGCATCAACATGTGCACTATCATCAGTACGAGATAATTTCTTACCAGCTTCGCAAGGGGTGATGGAAGGTCTGCACGCTGTCATGTGAAATCTCTCCAATGTCTCGCCCACATAGTTGTTTTGAAATAATCTGATATCACTGCTAGTTTGCCATACTTAGACACCCAAGCAATAATGCATAAGATCTAAATCTGTCATCTCAAATTGCTTGCATAAGTTGGCTTTGATAGAATGAGTGAGGTTCTCATCATTGCCAGTGATAATGATATCATCAACGTAAAGTACAATCAAGGCAATGCTGTCATCATTTATAAGAACATAAAGGTTTGGATCTGAATTTGTTCTTACAAATCCATGAGAAAGAAAGTAACTATCAATGCGTCCATACCATGCGCGTGGCGCTTGCTTAAGGCCATAAAGTGCTTTGTGTAGTTCACATATCTTCTGTTCTTGCCCTTTTGCCATGAAGCCCTGCGGTTGGACCATGTAAACTTCTTCCTCTAAGTCACCATTCAAAAATGCAGACTTCACATCCATTTGATGGATCTTCCACCCAAAATGAGATGCTAAGGCAATAATAAGGCGTAGCGTAGTCCACTTAGCCACTGGAGCAAATGTCTCTTCATAATCAATTCCTTTGCTTTGCTCATAAACCTTCACTACTAGGTGTGCCTTATACTTTGCTATTGTGCCATCCGCATGAAACTTTGTTCTAAACACCCATTTGTTGTCAATAGGTTTCTTTCCAAGTGGTAGATCAACCAACTCCCATGTATCATGCCTGTGGATGGATTCTATCTCTTCTTCCATTGCCCTTTCCACTCTTTGTGATATTTTGCCTCATCACAGGTTGATGGCTCTCAACACTTCAAAATGTCAGTCATTAGGGCATAGTTCACATGATAACGATCGGGAGACTTCCTTTCCCGTGTTGATCTTCTCACTTCACTTTGTGTGCTAGATCCTGTTTGATTTAGCTTTGCGTCATTCATGATCTTTTCATAATAATTTTGGTATCTCAGATTTAGGTGATACACTATGTGGAGAGTATGTATCCCAAGGAGTGTCCAAGTAATGTCTCTTACTTCCAACCGGTTTCTCCTTTATTGCTCCTATTGGCAAGTACCTCCCCCTAGGCTCTTGAATAGGTGGTGTTTTTTCATACTTGCCCTCTTGACTCTCGTCTTCATGTGCATCATTTTGTGGAGCATCTTCTTCATCTTCTTCCTCTGAAATTGTGGGAAGTCTTTTGATGCTTTCACCACTTGCATGGTCTTCATCTTCATACCTATGCGTTTCATCAAAGATCACATGTTTGCTAATGTGAATCTTATTCAAACACCTGTAAGCTTTCATTCTTTCATCATAATCGATAAAGATACACTTGATTGCTTTGGCATCAAGTTTCTTTCGCTCCTCCTTTAGCACATGTACATAGTTTGAGTTGAAAGTAAGTTCCTAGAGAGTTTATCAGTACTTTGAAACTTGTGGGAGAGATAGACTTCTTGCTTGCATGTGCTTCTTCTTTTGTGACTGAAGCAAGATCCAAATTCAAGATAGATTGATTTTTTGTATTGAGAATTTGTTCTCACATCTGCTGCTAGATTTCATAGGGTGGATCAACATCTGTGTTAGATCCTAGATTGAGATAGCAAGCAACATCCTTTCAGCTCCATTTTTTTGTCATTACTAGAATTTCTCACCAAGAATATGTCCTCATCTGGTTCACATTTCTTAGAGCACAGTGAGAGATTAACATCTTCCAATTATGCAATGTGGAAGATCAGAATGGTACAGGATGTAATGGATATTGTGAGTGGAGCTGAAGAAGAACCTGCTGCACCTAATGAAGCTGCAACATTCCACAAAAGAACCAGAATTGCCCTTCATTTTATAAAAATGAATGTTACTAATAAAGTGTTAAGAGAGATCAATACATGCACCACTGCCAAGGGGGCTTGGGATACTCTAAAAACAATCTATGAAATCAAAAATACTTCTAGATTGCTTACACTTAGAAACCAAATATTTTTAAGTTATCAAAGAGTAGATGAGAGTGCTTCATCATATGTCGTGAGAGTTAAGGATCTTCATCAAGAGTTAGCTAGTATTAGTGATGTTCTTAAGAACACTGAACTTGTTCAAGTAGTCCTAAATGGACTTAGAGATGAGTATGACAATATTGTGCAGACTTATGTTGTCAAGGAGGATCTTCCATCCTTGGAGACACTGCAAGGTGTTCTCATTGCTGAAGAAAGCAGGCAAGAGAACAAGATGCTGAGGATCAATAGACTTTCATTGAAAGATGGTGGAGATGACAAAGCACTCTTCATCAGAGACAAGTCAAGAGGCAAGGGCAAAGGACAACAACACTTCAAGAAGGACAAAATCAAAGAAGGTGGTGAGGATCAGTCCTCACAAGCTGCAACATCCAGTGGCAAGAAGAAGCTGTCAAAGATCAAGTGTTTTTTCTGTGGCAAAGGATCTAGATTTGGTAAATTGTACAAACTAGATTCTAGGGAGAGTGCTAACATTTTAGATATTGCTTATGAGACCAAGGTTCTACAGGAAGATCTATGACACAAGAGATTGGGTCATCCCAATTTCAAAGCCATGCAATCTAGGGTCAAAGAAGGAAAAGTTGTTGGTCTACCAAAGACACTGTCAAAGGAGCTTCTACCTTGTGAAGCTTGTGTGCTGGCAAAGTCACACAGAAGGCCTTTTCCTAGGTCAAGTATAAAGACAAAGCAACCATTTGAACTTGTACACTCTGATGTTTATTTCTCATCAATTAAGAGCAAAGGAGGAGCCAACTGCTTTGTCTCTTTTGTAAATGATTATACAAGATATTCTTGGATCTACATGTTGTCTTCAAAAGCCATGGTCTAAGATGTTTTTCTTACTTTTAAAGCTTATGTAGAGAAGCGGTTTCCTTTCAAGTTAAAAGCTTTAAGAAGTGATAGTGGAGGAGAATACACTTCCAATAAGTTTAAAGACTTTTGTGAGAGAGAGGATATTCAAAAAGAGTTTTCTTGTTCATATACTCCTCAGCAAAATGGAGTTGCTGAGAGAGAAAATAGAACTTTTTGTGAATGTGGAAAAACCATTAGGCTAGAAGCTTCTCTGCCTAAAGAATTTTGAGGAGAGGCAGTTGCATGTGCAAAC
>MU834736.1:0-44655 GCA_029204225.1 Diphasiastrum complanatum
TAGAGTAAGAGGCTAAACACTTGCTAATTAGAGTGTAGACAAGTGTAAAGTTTTTGTTTGATGAATTCCAAGAGGTCCAATAGGATATAGAGGTGGAACCTTGTGAGGTCCAATAGGAAATTGAGGTGTGCTTGAATATAGTCCAATAGAATTAAGAGGTGCATAGATCAATGATCCAATAGGATCAAGAGGTGACAAAATGTGGTCCAATCATAGTTAAGCATAGTGGTAGCTCGTGGACCTACTAGTATCATTGTACTCCTCATTTTGAAATCAATTGATTTGGTGATTCATGGATTTTGTGAGTTTTTGGATTTCTAGCTTTCTCTCTCTACTCGAGAGCTCTTGATTGCATTTTCTCTCTCTACCCAGAGGAGAGCAGCTTGTTTCTACTTAGATTATTTTTTGAATACTTCCCACACGTGTGATTGAGAGTTGGAAGTGATTGAATGCATGTAGTAGTGTGTTTTTGCCATAGGATTCAAGATTGATCTTGAATCTCAATCTAGTCTTGATCTTGGTGCATCTACACACCTTAGGAGATCACAAGTACATGTAGTGGACAGTCCACACATGTGAAAATCAACATGGTATCAGAGCCTACCTAAGGTTACCATGCATTTTGATCCATCTAAGTGAAAAATTTTTATCAATCTTGAGCTAGAAATTGTCAAGGCCCATTTTCCTAGCTATCTTGTTCAATCTTGGATCAAAAGAGATCAAAAGGACATTGATTGGGTCTGACTTGGTACTGTACGGAATCAGGTGCTCAGACACGTGTGAGGAACATCCAATTTCAGTTTGGAAGTCCTCTCATGTTTGATCCATTTATTTTGCTTGATAGCTTGTTTTGAAGCTATTTTTGTCTAGTTTCTGTTGCAATCAGTTTCATTCCATTTGGTTGAGCCAATCAAAAGTTATAAGCTTTTGAAGAGGGTTAGGTAGGGCACCTAGACCTGGGTGGACACATTTGGTTTGGTCAAGAGATTGCTTGGTTGATCCAAAATCACAGTTGTATGCTTGCCAATCTCATCTATATGTGACCTAGGCACTGTTTTGAGATCTTAGCCATTTTGTTTCATGCAATATCATTGTATTTGAGTCAAATTTGGTTTCTTAGTGTATTTCACACGTGCTAAGAGTGTTGGATCCTAACTTTGCCTATACTCCATCATTTGATGTGAAATAGATCTTGTTTTAGAGAGATTTGTGTAGCTAGTGAGAATCAATTCACAAATTGTTGTAAGATCTTTCATAGGAGGAGATAGTACTCAATTATTGGATCCTGTTGAAAGTGTGTAACAACATTTATTGTTCATCATCTGAGTTTTCTTCACTTCAAATGTCTTCAATGGGTTCATCCTTGTTGGAACCAAGTGAAAGATTGACCACTTTGAATTATTCAATTTGGAAAAATGAGGATGGAGTCCATCTTGATCCTTCAAGACGTGATGGACATAGTTCTTGGCCTTGAAGAAGAACCACAAATTCTTCAAGAGGTTCAAAAATACAAAAAGAGAGCTAGGATGAATGTCTCTAATGAGATATTGAGGGAGATAGGTACTTGTACAACAACCAAAGAAGCTTGGGATTGTCTCAAGAATATCTATGAGGCTAAGAATACCTCTAGGCTTCTCACTCTTAGGAATCAAATCTTTCAAAGTAGCCAAAAGAGTGATGAGAGTGCATCTAGTTATGTTTTGAGAGTAAAAGATATTCATAGAGAGCTTGCTTGTATTGGTGATTCCATCAATCAAATGAGCTAGTTCAAGTCATTCTCAATGGCTTGAGAAGTGAATTTGATAATCTTGTCCAATCCTATGCCATTAAGGAGGAGCTACCAAGTTTGGAGGCTCTCCAAAGTGTGCTAATTTCAGAAGAATCAAGACAAGAGTATAAGCTCTTGAGGATGGACAAGCTTTCTCTCACTCATAATGATGGAAAAGCTCTTTTTGCCAAGGATAAGCACAAAGAGAGGAGCAAGAACCAACATCAACAATCCTCAAGCAAGGACAAAGTCAAATCCAAAGACAAAGATGAGGAGGAAGATGATTCCTCTAATGCTTCATCATCCAAGCTCAAGAAGAAGAAGAAGATCAAGTGCTTTTATTGTGGCAAGAAAGGTCATTATGCCACCAATTGCTTCAAAAAGAAGAATCAACTCAAGCAAGCCAATATTACCAATGAGAAGGAAGACACTATTGCAAGTGATGGAGAGGGATCTCTTATGGTCTCTAGTTTCTCATCTACTCCTTTCAAGAAGGATGGCCTATGGTATATTGATAGTGGAGCCTCTTCACATATGTGTAGCTCCAAGGACTCTTTCTCTTCTATTGCACCTTATGATGGAGTGAAGAAATCAATATACACTGCAAATGATTTTGAATGTCCTATTGAAGGCATAGGGAACATTCCCTTG
Source organism: Diphasiastrum complanatum (assembly GCA_029204225.1). Classification (NCBI taxonomy): domain Eukaryota; kingdom Viridiplantae; phylum Streptophyta; class Lycopodiopsida; order Lycopodiales; family Lycopodiaceae; genus Diphasiastrum; species Diphasiastrum complanatum. Next base: position 2,420 of record MU834736.1, read on the forward strand.
AAGCTTGCATCCTCTAAAGTTCTTTCTCTCTCTAGAGTTCTTTATGTACCTAAGCTTACCAAGAATCTTATTAGTGTTGGCCAATTGCTTGATAATGGCCTTGATGTAAAATTCAATGTTGATACTTGCACTATCAAGAAGAATGATGAGATACGTGCAGTAGGATCTAGATCTGGTGGCATCTATAAACTAGATCCAAATGAGTATGTGAATGCTTATAATGTTGCTCTTGTGAACAAGCTCTCTATGGAGGAATTATGGCATAGGAGGTTGGGACATCCCAACTACAAATCCATGCTCTCTATGGTCAAAGAATCCAAAGCTATTGGCTTGCCAAAGTTATTCTCCAAGAAGATCAAGCCTTGTGAGGCTTGTGCTATTGCTAAATCTCACAAAAAGCCATTTACAAGATCTTCTATCAAAAGCAAGCATCCTTTGGAGTTAATCCACTCGGATGTGCATTTCTCATCAACTACAAGCAAGGGAGGAGCCACTTGTTTTGTTACTTTCATTGATGATTACACAAGATTCACTTGGATATATCTTCTTGCTTCAAAATCTATGGTGTTTGATCATTTCCTTATTTTCAAAGCTTATGTAGAGAAGCAATTCTCATTCAAGATTAAAGCTCTTAGAAGTGATGGAGGTGGTGAATATATCTCCAATAAATTTCAAGACTTTTGTGAGCTTGAAGGCATAAAAGAGAGTTTTCTTGTGCCTACTCTCCATCTCAAAATGGAGTGGCCGAGAGAAAGAATAGATCTCTATGTGAATGTGCAAAATCTATGAGAATTGAGGCATCTTTGCCCAAAGATTTTTGGGGAGAAGCCATTAATTGTGCAAATTATCTTTGCAATAGGCTCCCACATATAGCTCTTGGAGGAAAGTCACCATATGAAATCTTATTTTTGAAGAAGCCTAAGGTTGATCACCTTAGAGTTTTTGGATGCTTATGCTTTGTCCATATTCCCTTGGAAACAAGGAAGAAGGAAGATCCTAGTGCATGCAAAGGGATCATGGTTGGATACTCATCCACCAAGAAGGCCTATAGAGTCTTTATACTCTCTACTTCTCAAGTTATTGAAAGTAGAGATGTTGTCTTTCATGAAGATCAACACTCATCATTTGAAGAGGCCGAGATCAAGAAATCTATGGATGCATCATCAATTATTGATTTTGAAGACAATCATGATGTGATGGGGTCGAGATTTGAAGAAGACTCTCCTCGGATTTTTTCACCAAGAAGATCCATGAGAGATAGATCCGAGCCTAAGAGGCTCTCATATGTTGACAAAGGCAAACAAGTGGATCTTGATTCCACTAATTATGTTTTTTATGTCTCTCATGAAGAGCCAAAGAATGTACAAGAGGCACTCAATACCAAGGAGTGGTATGATGCCATGAAGCAAGAGTATGATGCATTGATCACCAACAATACTTGGGAGCTTGTGGATCCTCCTTCCAACAAGCATGTGATTGGTTGCAAGTGGGTATTTCAGATCAAGTTCAATCATGATGGCACCATCAACAAGCATAAAGAAAGATTATGTGCCAAAGGATTTGCTCAAATCCATGGTCTTGATTACGAGGAGACCTTTGCACCCGTTGCAAAGATGGTGACAATAAGAATTCTTATTTCTCTTGCTTGTTTTTTCAAGTGGAAGGTGTTCCAATTAGATGTATCCAATGCTTTTCTAAATGGTTATCTTGAGGAGGAGATCTATATGGAACAACCTCAAGGATTCATCAAGGATGAGTCCAAAGTGTGCTTGCTCTTCAAAAGTCTTTATGGACTCAAGCAAGCACCAGGATCATGGTATTCAAGACTTAACTCTTTCCTTATCTCACTAGGATTTACTCTTAGTGACTATGATCCTTCCATGTATCTAAAGTTTGTTGATAGCAATATTGTCATTCTTCTAATTTATGTTGATGACATTATTCTTTGTGGAAGTTGTATCAAGCTAGTTGATGAAACCAAGCTAGCACTTGGATGTGAGTTTAAAATGCAAGATCTAGGAGAGATACATTACATCCTAGGCCTAGAAATTGATTTTTATGAAAATCATGTCTTTATATGCCAATCTAGATATGCTCACTCTATGTTGAAAAAATTCCATATGGAAAATTCTAAGAGCATAGATACTCCAATGGAGCAAATTGTAAAAGATCCTAATAAAGGTGATGAAAGATCCTTTGAGGACATCACACTTTTTAGGAGTCTTGTAGGCTCCTTAATTTGGCTTACCATTACTAGGCCTGATCTTAGTTTTTGTGTGCACAAATTGAGTCAATTTATGCAAGAACCTAAGATCCATCATTGGAAGATGGCCAAGAGGATTTTAAGATATGTATCTTCATCTCGTGATTATGGTCTACTCTATAAAAGTGAAGATCTTTCCATTATTGGCTACTCGGATTCGGACTTTGCAAGTGACAAAATGGATCGAAAGTCTATTAGTGCATACACTATCTTTCTTGGAGGCAATCTAATATCTTGGCTTTCCAAAAAGCAAGATACTATATCTCTCTCTTCATGTGAGGCCGAGTACAAAGCACTCACTACAACTACCAAAGAAGTGCTTTGGATCAAGAGGTTATTAATGGAACTAAAGTGCATCAAGGAGGATGATCTACCAATGATAAAGTGTGATAACATCTCGGCCCAAGCTCTTGCCAATAATCCCATATTTCATGCAAGAAGCAAGCACATAGAAGTGGCACACCATTTTGTGAGAGAAAAGCTTATTGGAGGAGAAATCTATTTGGAGCATGTCAACTCGTTCTCTTGTATTGCCGATCTACTCACCAAGCCTTTGAGCAAAAGTGCTTTCATCAAGCATAGATCTAATCTTGGAGCTATATCAAGATCAATGCTCAAATCTTCATAGATAATTTTTTAGGAGGAGTGTGAAGAATTGAAAAAGATTATCTATGTTAGATATAGGGGTCTTATGTTTTCTACATCAAGCATCTAGGTGTAGGATGTTGATAGGAATAAATTTGGCATAGATGGCAAATTATGCATTTCCACTTGTAATGCCACTATTGAGCCAAAATAGAGTAAGAGGCTAAACACTTGATAATTAGAGTGTAGACAAGTGTAAAGTTTTTGTTTGATGAATTCCAAGAGGTCCAATAGGATATAGAGGTGGAACCTTGTGAGGTCCAATAGGAAATTGAGGTGTGCTTGAATATAGTCCAATAGAATTAAGAGGTGCATAGATCAATGATCCAATAGGATCAAGAGGTGACAAAATGTGGTCCAATCATAGTTAAGCATAGTGGTAGCTCGTGGACCTACTAGTATCATTGTACTCCTCATTTTGAAATCAATTGATTTGGTGATTTCATGGATTTTGTGAGTTTTTGGATTTCTAGCTTTCTCTCTCTACCCGAGAGCTCTTGATGCATTTTCTCTCTCTACCCAAGGAGAGCAGCTTGTTTTTACTTAGATTATTTTTTGAATACTTCCCACACGTGTGAGTGAGAGTTGGAAGTGACTGAATGCATGTAGTAGTGTGTTTTTGCCATAGGATTCAAGATTGATCTTGAATCTCAATCTAGTCTTGATCTTGGTGCATCTACACACCTTAGGAGATCACAAGTACATGTAGTGGACAGTCCACACGTGTGAAAATCAACATTTTTGAATTGAAAACTCCCTTGGGCATGGATTTAGCGAGAAAACTAGCCAACAAACCTCAAATTAATGCAATATCACCACAACCATGAGAAAATATTCTTTATGGAAATCCATTCTCAAAAATGGCATGAAGAGCATTCCACCATCCTAGCACCATTGCCATTGGTTCCTTCCATGCTTATAGAAGATCCTTGATCCCAAAGCTTCTCCCCCTTGAAAATAGCTACCAACCCTTGAGGAAAACCCGAGGCCACATTTCCTCATAATGATCACAAAGATCCATCATGTTATCAAGATCACAAGGATAGGCATACCAAGATTGCCAAGACTATGCATGCTAAAATAACAAGTATTTTGTGAAAAATTGCCAAAAATTGGCAAATCTAGCGTGATAAAAAACCATGTAGAATAGTGTAAATTGTGTACACAAGTGGGTCCCACACATGTGAGGCCATGATGCCACGTGGGAAACCCATCCTAGATTAGGTTAGGTCAAGTCTATAGGGTTGTTCATGTCATGTTGAAGTGTGCTACATGTATATAGACACATTTATGGAACATCTTGTAAGGGATCCTTTAAGAGGTGGTGAAATATCTTTCATGGACATCATTCTCTATTGGAGTCTCAAAAGTTCCTTGTTTGTAGCTGGATTTTTTAGACACTTCTAAAGTATTCATTCATCAAGCAAAGAGAGTTGTAGATAGATCAACCTAAATTTGAGGAGGAGTGTGAAGAATTGCCAAAAATCGGCAAATTTAGTTTAATAAAAAACCATGTAGAATAGTGTAAATTGTGTACACAAGTGGGAGGCCATGATGCCACGTGGGAAACCCATCCTAGATTAGGTTAGGTCAAGTCTATAGGGTTGTTCATGTCATTTTGGTAGTGATTCCTAGATTATAGGACCCACACCTAAGTTTAAGGTTGAAATTGACCAACTAGTCACCTACCAAGCATGAATCTAGGAAATAACTAGGTTTAATTTTAGGGAAAAAAAACTTGAGTTAACTTCCTTATTACATGCTGGAAATCCACCTAACTTCACAAAGGAAGTCACATTTGCTATGTATTCCAACCTCCCATAGTGAGGAGATAGATTATTTTTGGAGCTCATTGGCAATCTCGAGCTACTCCACTATGTACATTGAGTTTTTGTGATCCAAATGCAACCAAATCAATTTCTACTTGTTTCTCAGCTTGCAGGCCATACTACAACCTGTAGTACACACGTGTGAAGTTGGATCTGGTGATTGATTGTTCTTGCTTGTTGTTTGTAATTGCCAATCTAGATCAACTTTTTTGTCTCTAATTTTTTGATAGATTGTGAAGCAAGCATCCAATCACTCTTGTGGATCTTTTTTAGATCTATTTATGGTCTTAAAGTACAGTACTTTCACATGGTATTAGAGCCAAGTACAAGAGCATTGACCATTGATCAAAATCAAATCCATTTTTAGCAAGTTTTGGTGGTAGAAACTAGTATTGAGAGGGCGAGCTAGAATCTTGATTTTGGTGAGGAGATTTGATCCCAAACTTGGTAGGGATCCAAATACATACTTTACACACGTGTGGGAACCTCTGAACCTGCATTTATTGCATGGTATTCATTTGATCACTAAAAATTCAATTTTTGAGTCTTTGATGATATTTTTGGTGCTAATCTTAGAAAAAGCCACCAAGTGTGAGTGCCATTGATTAGATTTGACATACAGTCACGATATATAATTATTCTAGGCTGAAATCAGGTCCTCTAAATTTGTTTTACATGTCTTGAAAGTACATCAAGAAGTGTGAGTGAGATTTAGTCATGTTTTTGTCCAAAAATGGTGAAATTTGATAGGATTTGATAAGTCTTTGATAGAATCTCTCTAATCTTCATGTCATCTTTGTGAGGGAGTGTAAGAACTGTGACTAGAAGTCCAAAGAGAGGGCTTGAAGTCAAATTTGAGGTAATCAAGACAAGTGAAACCTTTGTGCGTTTCTAGGTTCAAATCAAAACCAATTTTCTTGAGCTTTGTTTTGTAGAAACCTTCCAAAAAGTTCTTTTGAATCAAGATCAAGGGGATCTTGCTACTTGAATCTTTGTGCATTTCAAGTAATTTTCTAGTGAAACAATTCTTAGGGAGGGTCGAGAAGTTCAATCTACTTTGTGTTCATTGATTTTTTGAAGAGTAGTCAATAGAGTGAAAAATTGGCAAGTAGTCTAGCTTCAAATCTCTTTTCATCCTTACCGGCTCTCAAGGAGAGAGTGAATTAGACCTAAGTGAGTCTAGAATTAGTGTTTGGATATGAGAAAGTTGATTTTTAGCTCAAGCTTGAGTGCTTTATTCTTGGTGAATTAGGCAAGACAAATTTTCCAAGCATTATTGACATTGGTGAGGAGAGTGAAATAGATAGTGATCAAGACCTTTGTGGATCTTGATATAAATTTGTGTAAGTCACTATAAGGTTAAAAAAACCTTTGTTTTCACCTCTAATCACAACTCACATGTGTGTACTTTGTGTACCACAATAGTTTTTCCATGGAAGCTAGTGGAAGGAAGAATGAGTCAAGATTCAAGTGCTACTTGTGTGGCAAGAAGGGCACTTTGCATCCAAATGCTACAAGAGGCAAAATGCACTAGAGGAGGGCAAACAAATCATGGAGTTTGTTCCATTTTGAAAAATGATGTTTGCATTGCAAAAGGATTTAAACATGGAAGATTGTTTAAATTTGAAGCTAATATTGCTTTTGAGAATGAGCTTGGCAGAGGAGGAGATCACTCAAGTGGAGATCTTGGCAAAATGTGATCTTACTAGCATTGAGGAGGAGCATCAAAAGGAGGAAGATCTTGAGGATCAGCCTCAAAGCATGAGAGTTCCAAGGAGGTCCTCAATGACAAAGGCCGAGTCATATGAGGACGTTGAGCTAACCGATAAACAGATCCTACGCAAGGTGGAACCACCCATTGCATCTGCAGTAAGTTGTCTTTGGAAACATTATGTATTCACTTAATAATTTAATTAATGTATCTTCAAGTGCACAAAATGCCTTGGAATCCATGGCTTGGCATGATGTTTAGTTTTGAAGTGTGCTACATATATATAGACACATTTATGGAACATCTTGTAAGGGATCTTGTAAGAGGTGGTGAAAGATCCTTCATGGACATCATTCTCTATTGGAGTCTCAAAAGTTCCTTGTTTGTAGCTGGATTTTTTAGACACTTCTAAAGTATTCATTCATTAAGCAAAGAGAGTTGTAGATAGATCAAGCTAAATTTGAGGAGTGTGAAGAATTGCCAAAAATTGGCAAATCTAGCTTAATAAAAAACCAGGTAGAAGATTTCAGATCCTTAAGATCCAATCTACTTGAATGATCTTTGGTTAGAAAGAGAAATACACTACCAATCTCACCAATGTAGAAAAATCAGCATCTACACACAATTTGAGATGCAAACACTAATAGAACTTGATCAAACTTAAATGAAATGATTATGTACTGTTTCTGTCTGTACAAAACCAACAAGCTACTGTATTTCACACGTGTGGAACTGAAAATAGCAAATATAGATCATTCTACACATAGAATCGCAAAATAACACCAAGATAGTGCACCAATGGATAGTAGAACCCAAGAGAACAATGTATAATGATGAAGTGAGAGAGAGAAGAGAGCAGATGACTCTCTCCACGAGTTACATCCTTTTATAGCAGGTCCAAACCCTATTTGGCCACTTGGCTTTCCCACCAAAATGCTAACCCTACTAATTTTGGGTCTAGATTCAATGTACCCAACTTATTCAAATTGAATCTACTCAAACTCGCATTCTATCTTTCCCACACTTTCAAAAAGTGTTTATTCAAATGAAATTTAGACTAATGAACTTTGAAAAGTCAACCTCTAAGTCTAAAACAAGGTTTGGCCTCAATATGCCAAATATGAAAATATTGCAAAATGTGATGAAACTAGTTGAATCTTTCACTGTTTCTGTGATCTACACATGTCTAGGCAATTTTATGAGTTGACATGCAGTACATGCACCATACATGCATGCAGTTACACATGTGGATCTCTGGTAGGTGAATTAGTTCAGTTAAGTGGACTTTCCATGCAACTCCATTGTAAGAATTCGAGTCTCTCTCATGTAGGGAAAGCTGGGCATGTTTTGCCATATTGTGAATATTGAGATTTTGGTGTTTTGGACTCATTCTCTCTCTACCCAAGTTTTCTATGTATGATTTTCTCTCTCTACTCGAGAGCAGCCTTTTTTTTCCCATACTAAACACTAAGAATTATTTCTGACATTCATTTTCTCATAGTGAAGAGTTAGATTTTTTCATCAGATGTATGCCATTGTGCTCTTGCCTTAGATTTTTTAAGCATATTGTTCTTTGATCAATCTTGTGGATGTTGATAACTTTGTGGTAGAACTTGGAGAGTTCAACTTAATAAATTTTACCATGTCACAAAGTGCAGTACTTTGGACCATAAATGAGTGCATTAATGCCTCACAAGAGTGATTGATTGATTGATCATAAAACAAATGCAAACTAGACACACAAATTTGAGATCTAGATTAGCAATTTAGGATGCATCAGCAAGAGCAATCTATAACCAATAATCAAAAGAAAAGTACAGCCCACACACGTGTGGAACAGTACTCAATACGGCCTGTAGACTGAAAATGAAGTGAAAAACACTTTGTTCTTACTTAGATCCAAAAACAATCAAAGTACATAGTGTAGAACTCGAGTTTTGCCAATAAGCTCTCAAAAAAAATCTAAGGCATTACTATGGAGAGATGGATACATAGAAAGCCTCTTTCCCACCTCGAGTTAGGTGAATATCCAGCATGTCTTGCCCTAATTTGCATTTCTAGCCTCATCCTTGAGTTTTGCCATGTAAGTGGCTAGATTGATCCACCTACTCCATAAATCTAGGAATTTGGTCCTATAATGTAAGAACCACTACCAAACAATCTTGACCAACTTTTAAAACATGTTCTAACCTACTCTAGTGTGGATTCCCACGTGACACCATGGCCTCACACATGTGGGACCCACCTATGTACAATTTACATGGTTTTGATCAAGTTAGATTTGCTAATTTTTGGCAATTTCTCACTAATACTAGTCGGATATGAACATATTTATAAGTTTGGTATCAAACAACCTAGGTATTGAAAGAGTGATACTAGTTGAGTGCAAGCTCGGTATAGGTATGTAAATTTAAATTGAAATCACACTTTTTTTCAGAGGTAGGATGCATTTACTGAAAAGCATGATCTTTTTAAATGCAATATGCATATTATTTGAAAGGCCAATACTTTGATGGTGCCCATCAATGTATCTGGAACACAATGAATAACATTTTTCACATATCTAAATTTTGGATATCATGAAAAAATAGTTACTATCTTGATAACATGACAAAATCAATCTTTTTGCCCCTAATTTGGGTATCGACATGAGTATTGACTGGGCTAAAACCAGCCCTAGTAAGATATCAACCCTTGTATTAAAGAACCATATACCAATTGGGTCTGTTTTTTGATACCCGTGTGGATACCTGTCAAGCACCTATATACCCACCCAACATTGGTCGAAACATAGAAAACGTGTCCAATATTACTGACATCACATTAAAAACCAAGATCCCCCCCCACGCACACACGCACGCACGCATGGGCGCACACACACACACACACACACACACACACACACACACACACACACACACACACACACACACACACACACACACACACACACACACACACACACACACATGTATATAACAAGAAGATTCACCGTTAACACTAAAGTATAATCTCATCATTAAGTTTTTGCCTATACAATCTTAGATATACAGACAAAATTAGTTGTTCTTAATCCAATTAGGCTAACCCACTCCAATATGGAGAGAGAGACATTTGAGTAAAGCCAAGCTTTAGTATGTAGAACAAAAAAAGAAAAGACTAATCCTTCAATTTAAAATGTGTAATTGCCAAACACTAGCTTAGATGCACTCTTCAATATATTACTCAAAAATAGACTTATTTTTGGTTCAATTCAATGGGCCGACCCTATGACATGGAGCCTCAAACCCCTTTATCATTTGAAACAATGTGGGAGAGTCAAAATTGTTTGGAACCAAACATCCATCACATTATAGTATGCTAACATAATAGCGTTGAAATCGTGATGCACACCTTCATTTTTAGCAAAGAAAAACCTTTGGGTTTTAAATATATTAGAACTTGTTATTTTCCCAAAAAAATCAACTCATCAAACATTTCTCATAACAATGTCCATAATCCTAACCACTACCCAATTTCAAGAATTAGTTTGGGTTACTAAAAAACTCTTAAGGATTTATTCCCCTAAAATTTTCATAGAAGTGTGTGTGAAACATGCATGAACAATTTCCAACTTTTCACATTAAAGCATTTTGAGTGGCCAAATGTGTTATGCTATTCGAGAGAAAAAAAAAAAAAAGGTGTTATGCTAAACATCAAAGAGATTATGATGGGCAACTTTTTTAAACATTTAAAGATTTCGGTACATTACAAGACATTTTCTAGTTTTGCTAGAAAAATATAGAAATTATAACATGTATTGGACACATTTAATACATCTCACGTGTACACTTCAAACACATAAGCAACCTTACACTTACAAAATGAGGTAATTATATTACAATTTAGGTAAGTGCTTCCTCAAAGAAATTCTTTTTGATTTCCAAGGGGAAGATCGAACCTGGGACCAAAGAAACTTGGAATGTCAAGCTAACGAACTAAGCCAACCTTGTTGGATTCCTCAAACAAATGAATTTAAGATTATCATAATCCTTTCTTGTTTGATTTATAATGTGATTCTACGATAACATGAGCAACGAATGCAAACAACTTGGAGGTATGCCATAAAAGGCTTAAGAGATTATTATATGCATAAATTGCATAAATTTTGTAAGTTTTTCAAAACAATTCAACTTACTATCACTACAAAAATCTTTAACCAATTTAACTTATCCAAAATGAATCATGTAAGCTCTCACAAGCATCCAGTAGAATCTTCCATAAGAGATAAACCACCTTGAATGTAAATTGTGCGAGACAGTTGGGAACCACCATACATATTCAAGGTGGTTCCCAACCGTTTTTTCAAATTCATATTCGAGGTGGTTTCCCAACTATCTTCTAGCACCATGAGGGCCATCGTTCATTTATATTTTGAAAAAATTGGTACCTTAATATTTAAAAATATTTCTTGTGTGTTTTTAATCTCATATGGAAGAAGCTACTGGGTGCTTGAAGTCATGACATGATTCATTTCGCATAAGTTCAATCAAATAGTAGATATTTTCATATTTTTTAGAAGTGAGTCTCAAGAAACAACTTATGCAAATAGAGGTATTAATCAAGTGACATGATTCATTTCGGATAAGTTCCTTCAAATAGTAGATATTTTCATATTTTTTAGAAGTGAGTCTCAAGAAATAGCTTATGCAAATAGAGGTATTATTCAAGTATTGAAATTTCTGATGGCAATGTCTTGCAAAGAAAGCTTCATGAAATGTTTTCAACAAGTGAGATTTCAGTCTTGAAAATTAGTGCCCAAAAAGTTCAGTAGATGTAATGGTAAATCCAACAAGCAAATTGCTCCTTCCAATGTCCATCAATTTGATTTGAGAAAAGTAGAGTATCTCAAACTAAATGATGGTGGGCAGTTGTCCATCACTTGTAAGCAGAATGCTTATTTTCAAGTACATGCTGGGGTCAGTGATTGATCTATCTATGTACACACTGTCAAGCAGTAACACTAGCTAAAACTCATTCCCTGAAAATCAAAACCCTCACCCAGGAGAGTCTTTTGATGACTTATTCATGCGATGAGCCTCAAACATGATGAACAACCTTAATATAAACTCAGAGGCAGTCAAGTTCTAGAAAGCTCCAACCTTTTTCTTGACCAATACAAATGAAGATCCTGAACGTTAAGTCGATGACCAAGTATTATAGTCTGAATGAGCAGGCATTTGATTGCTCGGAAATGGAAGGATTTTATGTGTCAACATCTATTAAACCACAACCTGTTCTTACAGAATTTCAAGTTCTATAGAGGTGCCTTTACTTGATTAAACTGGAAGAGAGTAATCCTGAGCTGAATAACTGTCTAAGGTTGATGTTTGAATGAACTCCTGCATTCTCATCTCCACAGTCAACGCCATTGATGTCAGCTAATCGATTGGTGCTTGAAAGCTAGTACCTCTCACAGAATCAATAAAACCTTCTGGCGCACTGGAGTAAAATTCTTCTTTGAATTGATGAGATGTGTATGTTTTTACAAGATCCATAAAAAACTCGTCCGCCCAAATATAAAGACCACTTGGAATAATAATGCTTATTCATGGATGAACCAGCACTCTCAACTTATAATAGTCATACTCCCGCACAGCCAAACCAGCTAAAATGGTCACGAGCATCTGAACATTATTATGATCACGTAGAGCAAAATGGGAAGTACCTTAACAACATGCTACTATATAGAGAAGATAAAATAGTATACTACAGCCAAACAAATGGGCAAATTCAAGGTCAATAATAACCATGGATTTCCAAAAGTGTGCTCCTCACACAATTGTTATTCCATCCTAGTCCACACGATACATTGTTATCTCTTGCTGTTTAAAATACCTCCTATCTTCTTCGTCCACAAGTACCAGGTTCAAAAAATATTTGACGCTGAATTTGTTGTTGATATTGCGGTATGTTGGTGTTAAATCATATGGACTCAGAAAAAGCCTTACAGGAATAGACTCCCCTGCATTTGTAATTATTGTCAGAAAACAATCAGCTAATACAGACACATCCATCATACGCCTTTACTGCATTGCAAGCACAACCCACGATATACATACATTGCAAAGACGCATATGCTTTCCGGATTTCAAAATGAAGTACCACCAATCTAGTTATTTAATGGGATCAAGCAATATGTTACTAAATTTAAAATACATGGTTTACAAGGCATTCCTGCACTAGTTACAGTTGAGATCCCATGAGGTTTAAGCTTGCAGCATCAACCATTTATTCTGTGTTTATCCACAACCATAGTTACACTGGAACGGCATTCTGGACCCCCACGTTCCAGAACACAGCCGGAACGCTGTTAAAAAAAACCTGAATTTTTTTTGATAAGACCCACAAACTCCCATTTTCCAGTGCACTTCTTGGAGAGAAAGAAAAAGCTCGTGGAGAGAGGAACAGCAGGCCAAATGGGTAGTCTGAGCATTCCATGTGAAGGCCATCATGAGTGGTGATTTTAGCACATAAAAGTGGGCAAGAGTGACCATGTGGAGATTTACAAGGCCGTAGGGTGATTTGCCAGGGAGAGAGATATTGCATGTTCCCAAGCTTCTTTATGCATAGGAGGTCACCATGAGCATTCATGTGGTTGGTGTGCATGCCTCGTCTCTTACTGGGACGGAGGCGATTACGCCCGGCACCGTGCATTGATCCCCACGTGTCCCAGGCGTAATCCGCTCCTGCCCGTTTTTTTTTTTTTTTTTTAATATTGGTTGCCCGGGCGCCATGTGTTCAGGCAACCAGAATTTATCCCATAAGTTTTCTTATGGGATTTCTCAAAGGCCATATATGCCAATGACTCCCAGAGTCCTACATGTGTGTGCCCGGGCATGTTGGTGCCTGGCGCCACCGCAGCCACTGCCCAGCGCCACCCCTGCTCCACCTGCCCGGCGCCAGCGCCCGCCCCTGCCTGCCCGGTGCCAGCGCCCAGGACTGCCCAGCGCCACCTGCGGCTGCCTGGCGCCAGCGCCCGAAACTGCCCGGCGCCACATTCAGTGTGCCCGCCAAGATTCATTTTCAACAAGCACTCTGCGCCGCCGAACCGGGGAAAAATGGCTCGGGCAACCTACTCCACGTGTCGCAGAGGCACTGGAGCGGGCATTACCCCCCCTCCCATGCCAATAAGCGACTTCGGTGTGCATGAGGCATTTCGCATTGTTTTTTCTAGGTGTAGGGTTTTAGTGATATAGGGTAGGTCTTATCCATTGGCATTAATGTTTAGGTCTTAGGTGGCTTTGGGGTTGTTTAAGCTCCCTTTTCTAGTAATCCACTTTCCATTGAGTTTTTGACCTTTTTTATAACGTCTTGACTCTTGAGGGTTTCTATAGCCATGCTTGCGGTGGGATGATGTTATGTACCATAACGGTACGCACTTCAGTGACGACCTTGCAAGGGGCATGACGCAAGACTGGAGGTATCGACATGTTTAGGTGCCACACGTCACCATCCTAGGTGGTCACGTGTTGCCGGCAGGACCGTGCTTGTTGATGGACCCACTGTGCTATGCCTATATAGTGGTGGGGTTTCCCTCTTTCCATTCACTCAGTCTACCCGGGAGTTGGTGGATTGAGAGCACGTGCATTAGCCAGGATGTATCTCTAGGCCAGGAGATGTGTGCTAGGGAGAGCCGAGTGCGATGGCTGGTGGTATGGGACGCCAGTTATTGTAAGAGGCTTGACCGGGCATGATTATGTCGATTGCTCCAGGGCATGGGGGTGGGTCGGTTGTGACCCTGAGGTTGGGCAGTTACGGTGCGTCGTCACTGGTATGGGGTGTGCGGAACCTTTAAGGCAGTCGATGATCCTAGGGAGTTGTAACAGTTGGTATCAAAGCCGTCGATTTCTTTGATAGGTGCACAAGTTCCTTTATTGGTCTTTGCATTGTTATTCCTTATTGGAATGTGGTTAGTTCAATCTATTTAGAAAAGGTTGAAGCATGGTTGTTGAGAATCAAATCTAGTTGTTTGATAACTAGTAATTTTCTTAACAAAGGTTTCTTTTCCCTTTAACCTTTAAAACTTTGTGGAATATTAAATTTTTTGGGTTTGTTGGGAAAGAAGATTTGGTTCAAGAAAACTGAAGGTTAAAAGGAAGCTGTAGGTTCTCCCTAAAGCTTTTTTCTTGTTCTTTGGTTTGTAAAGAGTATTCTTTTCCTATAAACTTTGTGTTTTCACATAAACCTTTTTCTAAGTCAATCTTTGACACAGTCAGGCTCGACCTATTGTTGTCCAAAATAAGAAGAATTTGTTTGGTGGCTGATGGGATTGCGCGCAGTACAGCCGCCACCCTCTTGCCTCGACTTCTGTCCTCTGGACAGAGCTGTAATAAAATAAATTTTTTTCTATCAATTCTGCGCCAAGCCAGCACGCAGTTAAGGTCTCAGGCTTCTGCCTTGGAGGATTTCTCCCCGAAATCTGCGCCGGTACATCATATCAGGCTTCTGCCTCGTAGAATTCATACAGGTAGGCGCGACTGTCGCGCTTCCAGCGAAGTAATTTTTTTGGGGGGGGGGGAGGAGTCAATACCTCTCCAAGAACAAAAGAATTTGTGATGGGACAGGCTGGGGAGAAGCGCGCCTCCCCACGGCCCTGTCCATCCTCCCTTCTTTGAGCCAAGGATTTAAACATAAGCTAACTTATGCTTTGCTAAGATTATGTCTTTTTAATTTAAATCTTTAAGCTTATAACCATATAACAATATAGTTGAGGTTGAATCTTGGTAGCTCTGTCCTTGCAGGCCGTACTTTCTCCTTCCTCCTCCTCTGTACCTGCAGATCTCCAAAGGACCGGAGAGAGCTATGGTACATAGGAGTTGGAGAGGGGAGAAAGGGCCAAGAAATAAGTTTCATTAATCCTTGGGGTCCATGGACCATGTGGCACCTTAGGGTGGCACCACACGTCTAGAATGGCCTAGAAGGGACAAATGGGGCCTTTCTTGGGCCCCAACTGTCCTTTTTGCATGAGGGTGGAGAGGAGCTTTGGGGAGGGGATAAAGGAGGTACGTTCACTTCCTTTCCCTCATTCTCCCAAGTTGTTGTGGAGTTCTTTTGCTCTCAAGTTGCTTGTTCTCAAGTTCGTTATTTCTTGAGGCCTTGTGCACTAGCTTTTCCTTTTTTCGGGTTTTACACCGTAGCTCTCCGTTTTCCCTCTAGTTTTTTGTCAGTTTCTCCTTTATCCATGGACACCCCTATGGACGAGACTAGAGCTCCAAGTCCCGTCGGGACTGATATGGAGAACATGACGTTACAACAACAAATTGTGGACATGCGCTCAAAAGTATCTCTAGGCCAGGAGATGTGTGCTAGGGAGAGCCGAGTGCGATGGTCCGATGGGCACTGTATTTTTCAAGGGTGTGGATGCTTCTTGAGATGGTACTGTTGAGTTGGGAGAGTTTATCTATGAGCATATATGTGTAGCAGTCATCGAGGTGGGGATGCAACATGTAGTGAAGGTGGTCACCAATAGTGCCAGCAATTGTGTGGCTATGATTGAGCTTTTGGAGAGGGACTATCTTGCTATTGTATGGACCCCATGTGCAACACACTACATTGATCTTTTGATGCTTGACATAGGAGGCCTCCCTTGGGTTTCACCATCACATCTAGTGCCATCTTCTAGTCACATTTTTAATCAGGAAGAAGAGGGCTCTCGGCATGTTCAGGACATATAACCCGCTAGATCCGAAGAAGCCAGCACCCACATGCTTTGCTTACCACTTCGGCATGTTCGAGCTGTTTCTTCTGGTTCGACTTGCATTGCTCCAAATGGCAACCAGCCCTAAGTTCACACAATGGCATTGTAGTAGTGAGCCAAACTAACTTAGGTTCTAGAGGATTGTTTTTGGAAATGATTTTTGGTGAGAACTGGTTGAGGTCATGCAGCCAATGTACCATGTGTTGAGGTTGGTGGATCAAGAGGGTTCTACAGTGAGGCTCATTTATGAGTTTATGGGCAAAATTGGGGAGATCATTCAGCAATCACTTTTTGAATAGTGCAGGTATACTTTTTGTGATATGTTTTGTATATTTGTTATTTATAAATTTTTTTGTGTTGTTGAGTTGTTTTTCCTACAATTCAATGATTCCTTTTTTTGTTTATGTAAGATGTTAGGTATCCAAGAGAAGTGGCTTGATAGGTGGAAATCTTCTATGACCCCATACACACAATTGCTCATTTGCTTCACCCTATGTGAGCTACTGGAGTCGTACGCAGAAACATCGAGCTTGTGGACAGCTAGAGGACATACATGTAGAATGTGTATCCAGGTCAAGGTTACCCCCCAAGCACTCATGTAATTGTCAACATTTTGTTTGTGCTTTTTCACGCCTCGTTCATTTTAAAAATCTGTCTTTGTGCAAGTCATGGCCCCTTGTTGTGCATGATCGAGAGATAGATGTTGAATTTTGAGTGTAGACAAAGATGTTTCATTGGATCTCAGGGTGAGTATGACAAGTTTTTGCCACCCTCCTGACATTACCGCTCTTGCCACTCGTATCCCTGCTCAAGATTGTTCCACTTTACTTGTGAGCGGAACTGGAGCACTTTGATTCTTATGCCCATGAAGAGACGAAATAGGCTCAACGTTCCCCAATTGAACATTTTGGTTTATTGCACCACCAACTTGAGGCTAGTCAGGCACATGCAAAGAGATGGTACACCTAGGCAGATGAATCCCAAGGAGTGCCTTAGATCCTGGACACTGTAGCAGGCCATGCACTGCGGCTGATGATGAGATCGTTTCGGAGTATCATTGGGAGTTGGCACGTCATGATAGTGGACAACGCAAGGCCACTAGATCCATGGCTAGGGCCGATGCAGAGGATGCAGGAGAGGAGGGTGGGGATGAGGCTGAGGAGGGATTGGATGATGAGGCCTTGGATGATCAGATGGAGATGGACATTGGAGAGGATGTGGGGTGGGTTGATCCCGATGCCAAGAATGCCTAAGCCTGCATCACCTATTCATGGGGGGGTAGAGACCTGGTGGATTTGCATGTTGAGGTAGAGGGAGTAGCGGCCCGACAAGGCCTTGGTAGACCTAGAGGTAGCGGCACAGGTAGGGGCAAAGATTCAAGGACACTGCTGCACATACTCGAGGAGGATTCCTTATCTCCTGATCGTCTACCAGTGATAGTGGAGGAGGAATCCCCATCCGATCATGATGCCTTCGAGTCATAGAGATTTAGGGTTTTATTTTGTGTCACATGACTCTATGAGTCAATTTTCCATGTACTTGGCCATTGGCCCACTCCTTGATATATATAGGAACTTTATCATTTATAATCATTTGCATGAGGCATATATGGAACTTGGATCAGTTTCCATGCTTTTGTATCATATACACTTAGCACTATAGTTTGTCTTGTGTGATTGCAATGTGTTTGGAATTTTTTTCACATCTTTGAATAGTTGTTTTTGCCCTCCCTAACACAGAGATAAACAAAACCCAAAAAAAAAAACCGTTTCAGAATGCTCCTGGAAACACTATGTACTAGAACTCAATGCTTCTTAGTCCATAACAAAGGTAACAGTAAAAGGTGTCATGATAAGCCGTCAACAACCTAAGAAAGAAATCTCTCTCTTTCCCAGTTTATGGTTTAAGCCATCGTTGCATTGAGTTTCTAGAAACGTGTCTAGAAACGGGTTCTAGTTTCTGGTTTGGGGCAGCGTTTCTCTAAAACGTTTCTATTTTTTTTTTTTGATTTCTGTGGGCAATATGGGTATCAAATTAAAGCATTGATTAAGGGAGTTAAATTTATGTAGGTTGCCGAATGTTTCGGGTACAATGTGGTCCAGTTTAGGTGCATAAATCCCTGTTGGATTTTGTCAACCCCTAATTATTTTTTGATATCTATTTTGTTTTTTCGAGAGATTTTGTATCCAGAAACAAGTTTCTGAGAAATGAGTTTCTACAAACGTTTTTTTTCCCAAAAACGTGTTTATGTGCAGCTATGGTTTAAGCATAGAAGCTAAATCATTTCCATCATATTTGGTGTTCCAAATTGATAACTTGAGTGTCTCTCATTCTTAAACTTGCAAGGCTGTAATATATCTTCAAAGAAATTCCTTATGTAGCAGACATTTGACAACCCTCTGAGAATGGCCTTTTCTATGAAAATTCACAGAAGCATTGGTATTTATTGTCTATTAAATTTTTGGTCTTCAAGCTCTTAGAGAACAAGCAGGAGAAAGGATTCTATGATTCACAAGATCAAGTTACATAATCAAGTCTTTTTAAAAAGTAGAGTAACATGTTGTCCTTTAAAAACATGTAGCTGTCAAGGACTTTAAGAAATTAGTTGATTGTTGCATGGTGCAAACATGTCACACTCTACAAGAAAAAAAAAGTCAAAAATATATTTCATACCACGAACTGGAGCACCATCCATTATCTCATACTTGGCTAGAGTTTCAGTTTCTGTGTAAGTATTTGAACCAGAACCAGTTGATTCACGTCGTCTTACTTCCAGTTCCATATGCTTCTTGATTCGAATCCGGACAAGTAAGAAATAAATCTTCCCTAGTATCACATCATTAAGATGGTACGCTCACCAAATATGTCCATTGTGTAATAACAAGTCAAAATCCCAAAATCCCAGATGTCCCCCTTCGACAATAGCTAGAATGCATATCACCCTAAACTCCATTTGAACAGTTAAACAATTAAGTAAAACAATAAGAACTAAAGAACTTGTGGTGACATCTCAGGAAACTTGTATAAGGAAAAGCTGGCTACATAGAGAAGCGATGAGACTTGAGAACTTACTTGCTTTTACTGTATTCAAACTCAATATGCAAGCAATCCTCAATGCCAACCTCCATCTGATAATCAAATTATACAAATTGATATTCATAAGAACTTATCACACAAGATAAGAGTTTCATAACCTCTCAATATCATATGAGAATACGCTCTACTTTCAAAAATTTAAGGTTGACACATTTATTGCATAGAAGATACCCTCCTCCCTTTGCATGTTAGATGAGAATCAGAAGAAATACCTTGATACTGTTGTTGATCTCTGGAGGTGGTGAAAAATTATGAATCTGACATGACATGACCATTAATGGATAATATAGTGAGTCAACAAAGCTTTGATTGAGATTTAAAAGGATATCATAATCATTTTCGGTTGTCAGCTAGAATTCATAAATTGTGATGCACTTGGTTCAATTGAGGAAGTCCACATAACTTACAATAGCTTTCCCAATATCTATCCAATCCATGATGCAACAAAGAAAATAATAATTTAATCTAAATAATGATAAGAAAAAAATGATACTATGTGTGGTCCAAACTTCAAATGTGCCTTACAGCTACTAGTTAGGTGTTTCCTTCTCAGCTAACTACCTACCCGTTGGTCATTAAAGACTACTGTAGTTCAAAGTTCAACTTTGGAGTATCAAATGAAGCTTTACAACAATCTTAACTTGTCATGTTAAAATAGTGCTCAATTATGTCAACTAGAGTCTTATGATTGAAACTCCATGTGCTAATGAGATTTTCCAATGTGTTTGACTACACAATCCAAAGCAAACCACCTAGATTGCAAGGGTTGAATGATTGCATATGCGAGTTAGGAGTAACCAATACTAATAGCGAGTGGGCAACATATAATTTGAAGGAATTGTTGAAAGTAGATGTCATGATGATCTCTAAATGGTATGTGGCTTTGGCAACGTATCTATCAACATTAGAAACCCCCCAGATATGACATCTTAGGAAAGACGAAAACTACGAATACATGCTTTGAAATTTGTTTTGATAGGAGGCGTCTTATATAGAAGGGGAGTGGAAGGACTTTACTGACGTTGTGTGACCATCGAGGGAAAGGTCAGGGAAAGGGCGGCCATCTGTCGGGCTAACCAGGAGGCAGAGTGAGAGCGACAGAGCAATGCACCTGACCAGGGCGAGGAGTCAGTGGAGGATTCGTAGGAATGCTTAGAATAGATAAGGTCCAGCCGTATGTGGCAGACTGTTGTTATGTAATTTTCAACAGTAAATGAGGCGGCATTTAGTGTCTAACATAGTATAAAGAACAGCCCCAGCCGTATATGGCGGGATACGTAGTGTTATTTTGATACATCTCTTGAATTAAAATACAATGTGTTTTTTTGTGTAACGCACGCCTGGTGTAATGCAATGTAATGTATGTGTTTATGAAGTGCTATCAAGGGGGGTCAAAAGTAGCGATTGCTCTTTTGATGATCGTTTGGAGTGCATGTGCTATCCGTTTGTTGTGACATTAATGATTGAAGTGTAGGTGCATTTCTGTGAAGTGCATCTGCTATCAATCTCTGCAGTTGAAATCAATTGAAAATACGATTCACACACACACATACAATCTGAGATAAAATTGAAAACAGAGCATCACATTTACAAAAATCGACCATCTGGCCGCCAAACATGGAACTTGATATCAAACTGCTAAAAATAAAATAACAGTTTAATGCTCTGGCTCTGGCTCAGACGAATGCTCCGGAGACAACTCAGGGCCCCGAGCTGACTCTCACAGCCGATATCTACGCCTGTCTGGAACTGGCATGGGCTGTGTATCCGAGGAGGAGGACTCGTCATCCACATCCTCCCAATCCGCCTCCGCATCAGCCCCCAAGCAAGCCAAACCAACTAGACCTGCTCCAGCTGAATGTGATAGTGCACCTCTAGCTACACCTGGAACCCTGCGAGGTCGTCCTCTCTTCCCTGGCTGTTTCTGTGCTCTGCCTTTCTTGTTCGGTGCACCCTTGGGCCTTCCTGGTCTCTTGCGGATGAGGGGAGCTATCAATGCCTCATCACCCCCATGCAAATCACCTGGCTGGCTAGGCTGGGCCCAGGCTGAGGCCGGCTGGGATAGGGAAACCAAAGAGGCCCGAGAGGTATCTCTGTGCAACTGAGAAAGGAGGATGAGCTCAAGGAGTGTGTGCCCGTGGGGCTGCCTGCTGCAGGTGGAGGAACTGGCTATGGAGGGGCCGTCCCTGCAAGAGACAAGTACAACGGCGATATGTATTGAAAGGGGCGCTGTGGTGGCCGGTACTAGTACATCTTGGGTGCTGCCAAAGGAGAAGCCAGTGGAGTGGGTGCTGCCAAAGGAGGAGGATGTGAAGTGGGTGCTGCAAGAGAAAACCTGGGCACAGATGGTGGCCTGCCATGGAAACCTGGTGCTGTAGAAGTGGATGGCGATGGAGGGACAGAAGGCCTCAATGGCATCGATCGCACTGGAGGTGCTGTGTGGCGCATATAAACTCTCTGAGGAACTAGAGGAATTGCAGGCACCTCATGTAGCTGCTCTGGCTGAGACTCTGTGTAGGGCATGCTGTCAAGAGATGATGGGGGTGCCGTGACACTCGGCTTCTGCTGGGCCTCTGAATCCAATGTGGCAATCAAGTCGTCTAGCTAGGCATCCGAATACAAATGCCTTGGGCTCTGGGCCTCATCCTGTGCGCCATCCTCTAAATCATCCCGTGCCTCATCCCGTGCCTCATCCTGTGCACCCTGTAGCCCCTGCATGGCCTCCCAATTGGTACAATCGAAGTCATCTGGTGTCTCCTCTGGTGTGTTGTCGAAGTAATGCCCATGATTCCGTACCGCACGCATCCAAGCAGCTGCGCGACCGGCACTTAAATCACCCTGCCCTCTATCAAGAGCCTCCTCCATCATATCGACATAAGTAGGTATGCCACTGGCCCCCCCTGTGTGCCCTGCTTGTCTACCGGTATAACCTGTGCCATGTGCCCCACCTCTGCCATGTGATACACCTGTGACCCTTGCCCGTGGCGTGTGCCCAACACCTATGTCATCTGCCTCATCCCACTCTGATCTAGCGAACACAACCCGAATGGACTCATCCTCATCCTGCTCATCCTTTGACACTGGCTCATCTGCCTCATACAATGGAGGCTCTCGGTGATCAAGCCCAAGATCTCTCTCTCTCTCTCTCTCATCTCGGCAAGATCCCTCTCCATCTCTGCCATCAACTGTGTGCCCAAGTCATTTGTAGGCATGGGATGGGTGTTGTCCGTAGGCAAGTCAACCTGGCGCTCCAAATCAGATATCTTCGTCTGCAAGGTTAAAATTTAGCATGTTAGAGAAACAACTTGATCAGGAAATGAAACCAACGTATTAGTGAGACGCCAACCAACATGCTATGGGAGAATAGCCTATCACCTGCAATGCGCTCGTAATGGTCGGCAGTCTCCTGGCGAGACGTGCGTTGGTGCTACAGAACACCAACCGCTCTAGCTAACTCATTGACAGCCTGTTTCTTCTCCTCGTGTGAATGAGGGCCCATGTGCTCCAATTACGCTCACACACGGAGGCAGCGCAATCCTGTGGTACGTGCAATGAAATGGTTCGCTATATGGAGGGATAGGTGCTACCGAACATGGTCCACTAATGGGGAGCTGCCTCCTCTCTGCATCCTGAGCAGCCGGGTGACCGAACGTGCCCATGCCGAAACGAAATGCAGCTAGCTCCTCCATGAGTCTGATAGGATCCAAACCAATGTGTGGGCCGACCCTGTGGATGTACTCAAGCCAATCCGCCTCGAGCTCCCTGTCTGCGATCTGTGTTGGAGAGAGAAAGAGGGGATGCAGTATGTGTGCAACGCTGTGGATAATCCTGTGAAGTAGTTCCACCGCGTCTCCCAGATGTACTTCAGCTTGGTCATCCTGCATGTGAGAGGCATTTGGTTTAGGGTTTAGGCAGAACTCGGCCTCTAGCAGGACACCCATCTGAACGCAGTTGGTGGCATTGTTGATCACCACCGTAACGACATGCTAGGGGCCTATGGACATGATGGAAGACCTGATGACATCAAACATGAGCTCTGCAGATATGACGCTCCCCCCCCTGCTGCAATCCACGGCCCTCAAAAACTGTGTGCCCATGCAGCTGGAGACCAAGATGTTGAGGATCGGCCTCCTCCTGACATCAGTCCAGCCATCGGACATGATGCTGCAACCGTATGTGGCCCAGTGGCGGCGTAGAGGCTCCATCTCTCTAGACAAGAACTCGACCCTATCTCTCAGCATGTTTGTGTGGACAACCTCTGAACCTGGGACTCTCCAGCTAGGGCTGACAGACTGTGCAAGGCGGAAGGCCCTTCTGAAGGGCTCAGAGTCGGTGATGGCAAATGGAAGGTTCAGCTCATAAATCAAACTGGCCACGACCTGTGTGGCCTCTCTGTCCATGTGCGGATGGTGTGCGCCGCGAATGCTCTGCTGCCTAAGAACTCTCTCTACTGGGCGACGGGTAGTGGACCTCCAGCATGGTGCACCAACTGTGACGGGAATGGATGATGACGTGACAGGCTATGCACTAGTGGATGCATCGGCTGTAGACGTGGAATGGCGATAATAGGATGCACTGGTAGGGATGGGTGCAACAGCATAAGTGGGATGCACTGGAGGGGCAACATCTGGCATGAGATACGAAAACTGCTGGCTAGGGACGTCATTCGGATGGGAAGGGAGGGAGGAAGGGATCTCCTCAACATCCTCGAAGGCCTTGTCACTAACATCCTTGGGTAGCGGAGAGTCCATGAGAAAGTCGTAAACTGGGGGAGTGCGAGCAATAGGACGTGGTGGTGGAACGACAATGGCAACTGGCAAACGTAAGGGGATGGGTTCCACCGGAATGGGTGCAGATGGGGGTGCGTGTGGCGGAACTGTCTGAGGGGGATGAGGGGCAGTGGGACTGGATGAGGATGCACTCCCTCTCCTCGTGCGTGCCAGCCAAGCAGGCAGCAACTCGGGGTCAACCACATAAGGAGCGGTGCGAAACCGGAGAACACCCTCCGAAATGGTGTTCTCCCCCGCCACAAGACATGGCCCTTAGGTGTACAAAAGTCGCTGCCTGACGAGGACGGACATGCTGCCACAAGGGGCAGCATTTATGGTGCCACCATTTTTAGCGCATGCACCAAGCAGGTGGCCTTTAAGGTGAGTGAGGGTGGCAACGAACTCGACCAGGCAATATCGGCAGCGCACGACCTTTGCACCGGTCTTGTTGGACTTGTCGACAACCCATCTGACAACGTCCACCTCGTCCCACAGATCGGCAAGGTTGGAATGCACCATTTCGATAGAAGGAACTGGGGAAAAAAGGCAGAGATGATCGTGAATGAGATAGGAGGCAGAAGGCTGGAAAAACCACAGCAACTGCGGAAACACCAGTAGCAGGGGCGGAAGGCAACAGATCGTAGGCAAAGACAGTATGAAGGCAAGGAGGGCGCGGACAGCAGGGAGGGGGCGCGATAGGACAGGGAGAGAGGCGATGTGAGGGGGAGGGAAAAATATATTAGGTTAAAAAGAAAAACATTAAACAATAATTATATTATTATATTATGGTACCGCGGCACAAGTATGGTGCTGTGGTACCAGTATGGTGCCGCGGTACCGGGAACCGCGGTTCCCAGTACCGCGACATCTATGATTTGTTCTAACAAACATAATGTGCTCATATTCGAAGACAAACATATACAATTAGTGCTCTTTAAATTGAAAAGACTTTTGGTAGCAATACGTAGAAATCAATAAAATAATCCACTCTAGCTAGTCAACATCACCAACAATCTAATGAGAAGTGCATACCCAAAGATCTTTGTACTCCACAATATTTGTACTGAAACTTCAAGACACGCTGACCTTCAATATATATCTGTCCAGGAAACAGAGCAAACAACAAACACAAGTTTTGACTTATTCTTGATGGCAGCCATTCATTCTTTTAACATCCACTTCAAACAAAATGTTCTTTTTCAAATGAACATCGCTACTGAATATAGAACCATAGCGTTTAATAATAACCAATGAATACTGATTTCAAATTTTTGGTCATCATTTGTCAAAGAGGAACAAGGGAGTTGGCTCAATTGGTTAGCTTGACATCCAAAGTTTCTTTGGTCTCAAGTTCGAGCCTCCCCTTGGAAACCAAGAAGCATTTGTCAAAGAGATTTGAGCAATTCAATAAATTAAAGCCATTCACATAAGGATGATTTGCATCAAAGTAGGCTTCATAGTCATCCACCATCACCAAATAGTTTTGAGTCAAGCCATGTATACTTCATTTTTCTCATGAAACAGCTATACAAGACCTTAAATTTTTGTAATGCATAACAAATAGGAACTACCATAAAGACTTACCAACGCAGAGATATAACACGTGCAATCTCGAACCTAGTCTGACCCGAAAAGAGTAGCACCAGAGGGTGAATTGAAATGTAGTAATATCAGTGTTCAACAATAACCCAAGCTAGAAATCTAGCCCAAGATGGGGTCAAGATGTGCCACAAACAGCAAGTCATGAGCTTGAGTGACAAACAAGAAGTGGGTTAGAGACAGCCAAGTTGTCAGGCCCCAAGGCAGGCAAGGAGGCGACCAGTCTAGCAAGCCAGCAAGAAAGAATGCCAAGGAGACCCTGGGTCTGTTGAAAGTTATTGTTGGAAAAGGTCAGAGACATGGAGATCCTACTGCCAGCCCAATCAGCCTTTGGCAGCCGCTTGTCCTGAGGTATCAAAAGATAATTAATGGACTTAAGCAGTTGTCAAAGGTGGAGATCTCCATGTCCTGTGTAAAAGCTTAGGTGGACATCATAGAATTGCCTAGGAGATCTCAAGTTATGAGAATCTGTATGTTTGGAACTGCTCAACTTAAATTGCTTTCCTGATTACCAAGAACTGCTTCAAAGCTAGATACAGGCAACCTCGTGAAATTGGGGACTAAAACAACCACCAAGACGTAACTAGAATCAAGCAACACAATAGAGGAGTGAATAGAACAAACTAGAAATCCAACCAATAGGACCTATGGATCCTCCCCCAAGCTATGCAACTGACAATCATTTACAATAGGAGCTCCCACAACCTGGCAAGATCTCCAAAGCCAAGCACTACACTAGTGAAGGTAGGAAGAGACAAGAGGAGACAGTTATACTCTCTCATTGCATGCATTCCACTTGCCACCTCACTGACTGAACAACTCATCAGCATGACAACTTCAATTAATTGCTCGTTCATAGGCCTACTCACTCTCTCTAGGTAGAAGGGCCCCCCTTAGGACATTAAAATGTTTTTTGGCTAGAGCATCTTGCCCCTAACAAATGGACACCAACACTGGTCCTTCGTGAGTCTTAACCACATACAGGGTCAAACTAACTTGTGGTACAATATAGTTGACTGGGGCTAACTAGGGACGTGACATTCTTCCCCCCTTGGAACATTTTTGTCCTCAAAATGTAAACTTAGGGAAGTCCTTTAGACTCTAACTTCTTGTTCCCAAGAGTCATCGTCCTCAAAGCATCCTGTCCATCAAACCAAGCAGTGTCTGATAAAATGATATCTCAACCATATTTCCCAAGTAGTCTAGCACTTTTTTGGGTTCCAAAGGAGCTTTTTCAAATATGTCCTCCATGAGGTTTGGAGTATCTCTGGAATTAACCTTATCACCATCATGTAAACTCAACTTCGGTCAACTTACATGAGACACTAAGTGAACCAAAATTCCATCTAGGAGATTAAGATGACAGGCTAAAGATTCTATTCTTTTGGTTATTTGTTACAGTCCATGATAATGTGCAGACAGTTTGTAGTGTTTCTTGATACACGTTACCTTTGAATCTTTTGGAATTCGTACGTAAACTCAATCACCTACCTTGAACTCATGCGAATCACTTCGTATTAGCATAATGTCTATCCCTATCTCGGGCACTCTGGACATTTTCACGGAATCATTGTAACATTTGTTGAAATCGGCTACCTTTCAAACCTTGATATATTTCGTTTCGACTTCAATCAGTGATGTAGGTCGAAATCTGTACCTGAGCCTAAATGGGCTATAACCAGTAGCCGAATGCTTACTATTATAAGTAAACTCAATCAAGAGATCATATTTTTCCAAATGAGATTGCTTCAAGGACAAATATGCCCTAAGCATCTATTCTATGGTTTGGTTAGTTCTCTCCATCTGTCAATTTGATTCAAGGATGGTCGGAAGAACTAAGATTGAGGTATGTTTCTAATTTATGAAATACGGCCGACCAAAAGGGCCCCGTGAACTTTGGATCTTGGTCACTTACAATGTTGTTAGGTAGTCCATATAACCTAAATAGACGGTCCACAAATGTCTAAGCTAAATCAGACACTTTTGCAGCTATCTAGATAGGAATAAAGGCAGCCAATTTGGTTAGGCGATCAACTATCACCTAAATCACATCATTAGCATTTTGCGTCCTTGGAAGACCACCCACAAGGTCCATTGCACCTATTCGACTTATTGCATCAGCAATCCTATTTGAGGTCCCTTTGATATAATGTACTACAAAGTCAAATTCTTGTATAAGTCCAACCTAGTGCCTTTCTGCCACTCAGGTCATTATCATTATAGAAACATTAAAGGGCTTGATGATCCATGCAGACCATGAATTTATTACCATACAAGTAATGCCTTCTTGACTTCATAGCAAGTATCACTGCAAAAAGTTCCTTCTTTAATGTAGTATAGCATACTTGAGGATCAATCAACTTTTTACTTTCAAAAGTGACTGGCCTTCTTCTTGTAAAAGTACTGCTATTGCCGAATCGCTTGCATCAATTTTAATAATGTTTTAAGGTAAATCTAGATTTGCTATCTACAATATGAGAGCAGAGACAATTAAATCTTTGAGTTTCTCAAAACTCTGATTCAATTTGTCATCCAACTCGCTTCCCCTTTTTAGTTGTAGCTCCCTTTAAAACATTATTAAGAAGTGAAACAAGTTCAGAATAAGATTCAATAAAATTTAAAATTTTCAAAAGAAAATTGTAAATCCCAAAAATGACTATAGTTGTCAACAATTTTAGGAATTGGCCATTCCACTATTATCCTTATCTGTGTTGAGTCAATTTTCATTCCCTCGAACTGATAATATAACCTAGATAAAGAAGTTCTTGTTTCAAGAACTCACATTTTGACTCTACAAAATGCTTCTCTTGTCTGAGTATCCTTAACATAGTACAAAGATGCTTTAAGTGCTCCTTGAGTGTTTTACTGTAGATGAGTATATCATCCAAAAACAATTACCACAAACTTCTTCAAATATGGACGAAATAAATCATTCATCATCTATTGGAAAGTGACGGGAGCATCTTGGCCTAATGTGCCCCATTTGCAAGTAGTTATCTATATGTGCAGCTACTTCCTCCTCTTCCTTCGGATTAAACTTGTATAGTTGTTGGAAGATAGGATGGCTTCCAAGTATTAACTCTATCTTACGATCTATCGTCTGAGCGGGAGGTAGCTCTTGCGGAAAAACATCATGGAATCAAATTTTAAGTCAGGCAATGCCATGAACTTATATCACTGCCTTAGTGTGAACATGTCGGACTTGTAAATTGTAAATATTAAAATGGCTCACACCGGCCTGTGGTGTTTTGTAAGAAAATGTAAATAGTAGGTCTTTGATAACTTGTTGACCAACTCATATTTGGTATAGGGTATTGGGTCTTAATTTAGAGGTTGCTGGACTTACCTCCTAAAAAGTAGGAGACTTGACTGGTCACAGGACACGTGTCATATGCTCATTGGGACACTTAACCAGCGCTTATAGATATGTTTTAAAAAAATTGCTTAGTTTCCTTTCACAAATTATTGTTACTAGTTTTCCAAAATTGGTCCTTGTTTGCAATAACTTGATATAAGAAAAATTTATCATTCAAACTAGACAACATAAACAAACATTAGTCAACATAATGTTTCCACAAAAAGGATAGGCTGAGCTACAAGTTTTTCTCATGGAAAAGACTAATGATTAAAAACCTTCCAAATTGTCACACAAGCGTCATGGACTAACCCCATGACATGCTTTACATTGTGCAAAAATCATCATGAAGTACATACTACATATTACATAAGTGCAAACGCACCTTAGTCTCATGTTTATGCCATTGTAGGATTCGTAAGGCATCTCAACTATAGAAAATTCAAAAGGATATAACTTTTGATCCAATATTTCACCTGGCACATCCAACTCCCGTACTACACTTCCAACACACGACCAAACATACAAAAGAATATTACAACATATAAAGCGAGTACAAAGCTATTGCATACTTTCGAGTCTCATCATTATATGTCTTCTAAAGTAGAAACATAAACTTCAATTCAGCATATGACTAGAGTCAATGTATTAAACCCTAAATCTCAAAATTAACTTGAATATACTTACTTTGTGGATTTCACTTAAAAGCATCATATTCTTGCCTCAAACATGCAAAACGGATAATAATAGTATATTAAATCTTATTTGTCTTGCACAACAACTAATTTAATGTTGCAATGTCACTAGACTTCCAAGCTCACTAAGTCGCTATCACATTTTGACAAGACTCAATTTCAATAACACTTACCAAGAGACCAAGCATTGAAGGCACTCAGCTTCCATGCATATAATTAAACCTGGCAGTGTGCCTACCCCAAGTCCCAAGCTTCAACAAAAGATGGGTCCCAAAACAATTAGCTTTTCCCTTCAAGTGAAGTCGGTGTTCAGTTTTAGAATGAAAAGATGTATTGAGTCCTAAGAAAATTGTTGCATTCACAAAAAAGAACAACTCTTTCTGAGCACATAAAGAGTGGTGACATATGACGAAGTTGCTTTTGGCCGTCTTTGACATATACAAGATATTAGTTATACATAAATAGATCCATAATGTTATTGTGCAATGTGAACATCATCACATTGTCAAGTCTCAAATGCTGATTTTACCTCTACATCAATATGAGACTCTAATCATGTGAATACACATTAATAGTCAGAATATTAAGTTCATATCAAAGGGATGAAAAAAATTGAACCAAAAAGGATGTCTTGTAGCCTCATTGATATTGTAATTTCAACTTGAACCAATAACTAGGTCATGTTCTTAGTTGGAGAGAGCACAAAAAATTGGATTTGGGTGAATCAAGTAACTCGTCCATGGAGGATGAGAAATGCACACAATACAAGTACTTGAAACTTCAATGAAGGGATTGGATCATGAGCAAGTTTCATCATAAAGTTCTTAAATACATTCTCAATA
The DNA here is from genome assembly GCA_029204225.1 of Diphasiastrum complanatum. Taxonomy (NCBI): domain Eukaryota; kingdom Viridiplantae; phylum Streptophyta; class Lycopodiopsida; order Lycopodiales; family Lycopodiaceae; genus Diphasiastrum; species Diphasiastrum complanatum. The sequence goes on from MU834736.1 coordinate 32,963, forward strand.
TTTAAAACACTAAACAAGTATCTTAATTGTTGCTTCCTCCCAATATGTTATTGTCATGTTCTTTGGTCAGTCTCAAGGGTTTCTGTTTCAAGAAGCATATTCGGGATGCTCCGAGTAAGTGTAACCTATTTGACACCATTGTTACACTCACAACTATGTATGCAGCGGAGGCCTGGTGCACTATAATTCCCGAGTCAGAGTGGACTAGTATTTCTCGCCTACAAATCAGTACGCTTTCACGTCTGATCCGGGTTAAGCCATCAATTCCTCATCAGATTATACTTGCCAAGTTTGCTGTCATTCCACTTCGGGCTGAGGCTATTTTCAGGTTGATCACATACATCCAGAGAGTAATGAGTCTTCTGATTTCACGTTATCCACACAGAGCTTTACTCTCTTCTCAGTAGCTTCATCATCAGGAACATCAACTTTCATGCTACTCCCAGGCTTCCCATCTCTTACGCATATATGACATTGATATCTCTGATCTACTAGAGGGATCTCATCAGTATATCAATGGGTTTATTTATCGTGCATATTCTCGAGTGACATGGCAGGGGCCGTTGGGGGTCAAAACCGGACTTCTATAACATCATTTTCCTAGAGCTTGACAGTGTCGGGTTCCAATTTTCCCTCAATACTTGGACAGTGGACTTTCACATTGCCTCCGATTTACATTGGGACAGTTGCGAGTTTCCTCACATCAGTTGTATGTGGAAACGAGGCGTTTCCAGGGCATCCCTCACATGAGCAGACTTTGTCAGTTGTGCACATTAGGAGAGGTGAAGTCAGAGGCTTTCTATTCAGCTGTCCTATCTATTTGTGGAGGCCTATGTTTCCACATTATTCCATTAATTGCTATAAAATTTTCAATTTTTTTTTGTACATGTATACATATGCGATAGTGCCTAGATCCATGTAAAGGCCTATTTGCATCTTAGAAATTCAGAGCATTAAATTACTCATAACGTTTTAGAACGACATATGTCTGTTCCAAACCGATACCCTGACGGTTGGTGAGCGACACCTAAGCCTTGTGTGCATCTCTATAAAAGAGCGACATCGGCTCACTTGTATTCACGCAAGATTTCAGCTATCAATAGAGAGAATAGAGCCAGTTTCTTGAGATTGAGCATTCCTTTTCTCTGACTGTTGCAGCATAACTTCTTATCAAGTGTTCGAACACACCTAGGCATTTGTTGTAGTTGTTTCTGATACACGTCTGTTTGCGGCACACACTCCATCTTGTACTGAATTTCAGTTGCTAACGTGGATTTACGGGCGACATCTGTGAAGATACAATTTTACCTGATTGTGTGCAGGGAATCGGCCGAAGCTGATAAGCATACACATAACCAGAACTTCTTTTATTTCTGAATGAGTTAAGTGCTCAGATAAGGAACATAATTGTTGTTCTGCTTTGTTGCTTTTCAGTGAAGAACTAATTCCTTGTGCTCAATAAGAGGAATCAATTGCCTATCAGATTCTGTTTTGGGAATCTATTCGCTTGTCTCCAATAGATAGTTGCTTACTGTTCATTCTGTTACTTGGAAGATAAAGTACCCTTCTACAATTTCAGACCTTGACCAAATTGTTTCATGTTGGTGTTTCAAGATGCCAATTTACTCAATATCTTTGGATAACCAGCTATGTCCTTGTAGTACTCATTTCTGGATATTACACTCTTCACTCACTCCATTATCCTTTGTACACTTATCAATCCAAAAGAGCAAATTTGTCTCTCTTGGGGAATGATAAACCTTTTATATTACACATTTTACAGATTTTGTGGAATTCTATAACGACTAGGCTACCACATAACTTGGCGCCGTTGCCGGGGAGACGAATTTGTCTTTGTGATTTTTAAGTTTACCAACAAGTCTACGAATCTTGTTCATGCAATGCATGCCAAAAGATCAGCCGAAAGTAACTATTGAACAGAAACATTTAGAACGTGCATAGCGATCGCTCTCATGGTACACGAGATGTCCAGACTACGGAGAGATCTATACGAGACACCCCAGCATTTTACCTCACAGCCATTGATTACTTCGTTCTTTACTAGACGGAGATCGCATGATTTAGTACCTGAAGATGAGGATTATGATGAGGATGAGGACGAGGATGTTGGCCGCTCTCATGCTCATAGAGATTAGAGACAATGTACCTCTCACCATCAAGATTACTAGACATTCTACGCAGGGGCGTACTACTACTACTATCACACATACACGTGCTCATACTCACAGACGCCGCCGGCAGACTCCAGTGCTTTCCCATACTGTGGCTCGCATTACATCTTTTTACAGCAACAGCACAGCAGATGCAGCACAGCCTTGACATCTTACCCGAGACACATATGATTATTATTATGCACATTCTCGCATACGTGTCTATTTTAGGTTGCACTAGATGTTTTTCTTTATTACAGTTTGGAGACGTTTTTTATACGCTCCCATGGTTACCACGTACATGACATGTACTTCATTAGTCTTATATGCCTTTTGGCATGGAAAAGACATTAATAAAGCTTTCTTTCTTTCTTTCTCTCTCTCTCTCTCTCTCTCAACAGCGATGGTCCAGCGGATCTGAGCAGAGGACCATATAGATGTCACTAATCTTTCTAACAACCAGCTCAATGAGGAAATACCACAAGATCTTCAGAAGCTTCGGAAGCTGGAGCTTATAAGTTTTTTTTTTTTTCCGTATGGTGGCATTCCTTCCTCTATTGCGGACCTATCTGCAAGTCCTCTTCTTGTGGGCGAACAATTTGACGGGAGATATTCCTTTGCATCTTGGCAGAAAATGGCAATCTCTATAATTTGGACCTCTCCTCCAATGCCTTAAGCGGATCCATTCCTCCCAACCTCTGCTATGGCGAAATCTAGAAATATTAATTTTACTAAACAACGAGCTACGTGGTTTCATTCCTGAAAGCCTGGGAGCTTGTGAAAGTCTTGTTCATGTGCGTCTTGGCGTTAATGAGCTTAGTGGCCCGCTCTTGGCCTTTTGTCTCTAGAGCGTATGCAGATGCTTGAGTTAGTTAATAATCAGTTGAGCGGTGGCATCCCGGATATCGTTGGAGCCCCAATATTAGAATTTCTTATATTTCTGAGAAACATCTTACTGGTAGCATTCCTGAAACCCATAGTAAATGGTATGACAACAATTGTTCTTTTTTCCAGAAATATGTCGAGTTCCTCGAATTCTCCAATTCTACACTTTCTTCTTCCGCAGAAAAGCAGCTTTGTTCCCTTCTCCGCAAAAAGAAAGTGGCCTACTTTTCTTCCCGTTCCTCCTACCTCCTTCGCTCCCTCCACTCTACTTCCTCGGCTAATTTTTGGAAGATCTTTCTTCATAAGTCCCTATCCATTGCACCTATCCCTCTTCAATCCTGGGTCGACTATGCAACCAACCTATATACAACTGCTCGCCCTTCCATCTCTCTTTCTTCCCATCCTACCAACTGTGACCTCTTTTCTCCTGACATGGTTGAAGCCACCATCTGCAAACTCTAGAACAATCGTACATCTGACATTGACCTCCTTTCAGCCGAGCTCCTCAAACCAATTGCGAAACTCGCCTCCCTTTTCTTGGCCCGCTGCTTCAACCGCTCTGTCGTTGATGGTTTCCCCATACCTTGGGCCACCAATCTCCTTCACCCCATTCTTAAAGCAGGCGATGCCATGAATATCCACAACTATCGCACTATTATGATTGGTCAACTTCGTTACGGCAGAGGCTAATTCTCGACTATTGTATGCGACTGGCCAGGCTGGCTTCCGCCGGGGTCATAGCACTCTTGATCATGTCCTCACTCTACGTACTATCATTGAGGAGGCAAAGCATATGGGCAAGAAGGTATTTGCTTGTTTCGTTGATCTCTCTAAGGCCTTTGATACTGTTCCCCGTCATCTTTTGATCAGCAGACTACGTCAGCTTGGCTTTTCCGACTCTATTCTCGCGGTAGTGATTTCTCTGTAGTGATTGCCTAGGGGGAGACCTAGAGGTTTTGGGAGGGGGGGCTGAGTTCGATTTTTGTAGACAAGAGTGGAGCATCACAGGCAGCCATCGGCCAAGCATCATCACAGTGGGTAGGGCATCCCAGGGCGTAGGATCACAGCCACCTGACACACAGACACACAGGGGTAGACACAGGGGTGGGGGCAGGCAGAGGGGGGCCAGAGGAGGGGAGGGAGGCAAAGGCAGAGGTAGAGGCAAGGGGAGGATCCAGAGCCAGAGCACGCAGCAGAGAGCCAGAGCACGCAGTAGAGCCAGGGCCACACCACGACATATGGCTCCCTCCAGTTCCGATTCATCTATAGACCCTTGGGATCTGCAGTCAGGCACAGATTCAGATGATGGTTCCTACCATGGCTCTGACGAGTCTTAGTTGTGTAGTTTTCATTATGTTCATGGAACATCATTGTACCCCATTTTGGTGCCATGTGGCCCGATATTATATATTACGATGATCTTATTCACAACAGTGTAACGATTCAGTACTGTTCTTTGTGTGTGTGTGTGAGAGAGAGAGGAGAGAGAGAGAGAGAGAGAGAGAGAGAGAGAGAGAGAGAGAGAGAGAGAGAGAGAGAGAGAGAGAGAGAGAGAGAGAGAGAGAGAGAGAGAGAGAGAGAGAGAGAGAGAGAGAGAGAGAGAGAGAGAGAGAGAGAGAGAGAGAGAGAGAGAGAGAGAGAGAGAGAGAGAGAGAGAGAGAGAGAGAGAGAGAGAGAGAGAGAGAGAGAGAAAGCTTTATTAATGTCTTTTCCATGCCAAAAGGCATATAAGACTAATGAAGTACATGTCATGTATGTGGTAACCATGGAAGCATATAAAAAACGTCTCCAAACTGTAATAAAGAAAAACATCTAGTGCAACCTAAAATAGACACGTATGCGAGAATGTGCATAATAATAATCATATGTGTCTCGGGTAAGATGTCAAGGCTGTGCTGCATCTGTTGTGCTGCTGCTGTAAAAAGATGTAACGCGAGCCACAGTATGGGAAAGCACTGGAGTCTGCCGGCAGCGTCTGAGTATGAGCACGTGTATGTGTGATAGTAGTAGTAGTACGCCCCTGCATAGAATGTCTAGTAATCCTGGTGGTATCCTGATGGTGAGAGGTACACTGTCTCTGATCTCTATGAGCATGAGAGCGGCCAACAGCCTCGTCGTCATCCCCATCATAATCCTCATCCTCAGGTACTAAATCATGCGATCTCCGTCTAGTAAAGAACGAAGTAATCAATGGCTGTGAGGTAAAATGCTGGGGTGTCTCGTATAGATCTCTCCGTAGTCTGGACACCTCGTGTACCATGAGAGCGACACACCGTGGGTCCTCATAAGCTATGAGAGATCGTAGAGTGGTAGGCATCCCTCGGAACAGGCAGTGATATCGTCCTCTAATCTCATAATATATAGGGCACCGAAATATAAAGTGCTCCTCAGACTCCACCTCACCTAGGGAGCAGAACTGGCAAATCCGCTCCTCTCTGAGAATACCGTGGAACCTCCCAGTCTCAATAGCTAGCTGATGAGAGGACACCCTGAGCTGCCCCAATGTGAATCTGAGGCAATGTGACAATCCCGAGTCCAAGTAGCGTGGCATGACCAGGGTCCCTGATGCATCTAGCTCCAAGAAATGAGTCCGATAGAAAGCTGGCTTAACCCCTAACTGGTTACGCCAAGTCCGCTCTAGATACGTGCGATAAAGGAAGCGTCTGATATATTGATGTGTGCCGGAGGGGAGCTCTGTGATGGAGATGCCAAATGATACAAGTAGGAGGTGAGAGGCCTGAGAGAACCATGATAGCCTGTAGCCCTGATCATGAAGACACTGTGAGGAGGATAGTGCAACCTGTATGTATCGCCTGTCTATCTCTGGTAGCGCCTGTATCCTCTGTATATAGGTGATAAGCTGAAGAACTGCCTCGATCTGTATAGGTGGAACTGCAAACTCGGCCAGGAGAATCTCATGGGGAACAGAAGGCTTCGCTCGAATCAACCGAGCTAGCATGGTGGTCTGTAATCGTGAGAGACTGGCCCAGTGTGAAGAAGGAAGACCTACATACCATGTCTCTGCCGCATATAAAGCCATGGGGGTAACAATGGTATCGAAGAGGTGACACTTACTGCGAGCATCCTGGATGGACTTGCGGAAACAAAATCGCTCTAGTTGAACAAGGGAGGCATGTCCTTTCCCTAGTTGAGTGGTAGTGGCCTGGCTCATGCTAAAAGTAGGACCTGAGAAAAGGACCCCCAAGTATGTGTAGGAAGGGACCACCTCTATAATCTGTCCGCCCAAAGTAAGCTCCTGTCGCTGCATGAATGCCCTCGAAGTGTTGAAGACCATAACCTTGGTCTTCCCAATGTTCACCCCTAGGCCCCATCTGGTGCAAAACTCATGCAAGCAAGCCAACTGTCGCTGTAGGCCCTCTCTGGTCGGTGAGACGAACACCACATCATCAGCATAAAGGAGGATAGCAATCAAGATGTCACCAAGCCTGCAGCCAGTATACAATCCAAAGAGGACTGGTGAGAGGGAACAACCCTGCTTCACCCCCAATAGTGCTCCAGATGTGCTCAGATATGCCACTGCTATGCCGGAAACAACCAAGGACACGCTCATAAATTGCCATCACAGTAAGAACAATGTCGGTGGAGAAGCTGAGGTCTCGGAGTCTCTGGATGAGCAATGAACGAGGAACAGAATCAAAGGCTTTCCTGAAGTCCACAAAACAACAGTAAACCCTCTCTCTCCTGTGCTTAGCCTCCTCAATCAAGGCTCGCAATGTGAAGATGTGATCTGCCGTGGAATAATGTGCTCTGAAACCGGCCTGACCCATGGCATGTAGTCTCCTAGTCTCCGCCTTTGAGCTCACAACAGACTGCAGTATAGTACCATATAAATTAGCCAGGACATGTCCGATCATGCTGGTGCGGTAGTTACTCGGAATCATGGGGTCACCATTCTTATGGATGGGGTGGATAATGTTAGTGCACCAGGGAGACGGAAAGCCAAAGACAACTGCAGAGTTAAGAAGGGTGGCTATAATGGGGGCGAGTAAGTCAGAGGCATGGGAAAGGAGCTCAGATTCAAGGTCTTCGATATCTCTGGCTTTGTGGGACTCACCTTCTTAATGGCAGCAAGTACCATGTCAGATGTGAAAAAGGAGAACGCAAGTGGCCGTGGAGATATGGCGATAGGTGAATCGGTAGGAACCGTGTACAGGCTAGCACCATAATCAGTCCATATGCGGAGGTCTTCCAAGAGAGGTGGTGGAGAGCGAGGAATGAACTCGCGCCAGAAAGCGCCCGAAGAAGAGCTGAAAAGAAGGTCAATGAGACGTTTCCCTTCAGAATCATCATGGGAGCGTTTCCTTACGGCGGAGAGCACGACGGTAGGAACGTCGGGAAGATCGAAGCAGATGTGGGGCATGGGATGCGTGAGTGGGTTACTGACTGATGGAGAGAGCGGCACTCGGTATCGTACCAAGGAGGGTGTAGTGTTCGAGGTGTGCGTCGGGTCTTTCTGGGGTGGGGTTTTGTGGGGAGGGGTTAATGATGCGGCCGTTGTGGAGAGAGGTGGTGAGGAAATCCGCCTGGGTGTCTACTGGACTATCATGAGGAAAGGAGTGTAATAGTGCAGCTAAGGACTGTCGGTATAGCGGCATGCAAGTGGGATCAAATGTGTACGTGGGTGCTCGGGTAAGCGTGGGTAGTGTAGATGGGTGAGTGGGTGGGAGGTGGCCGATATCGAAGGAGAGAAATGAGTGATCAGAAAGGGTGGTGGGGAAGATGTGGAAGTCAGAAACTGTGGTTACAAAGGATGGTGACCCCATGAGATAGTCAACGACACTATGTCCTCCGCTGTGAGGGTAGCATGTGTAGCTGTCTGAATGTGGCCAGCAGGATAAGCCATTATAAATTGAGTAAGGAGACCACTATTCCTTTCAGTTGTGATAGTTCATGTTTCAAAAGCTGAAAATCGGCTTTCATTTGGTCAGCTTCCCAAGAAAGGAATAGTTCCGTTGATTTGGAGGGAGTGTATGGGATGGGTACCGCAGATGGGGGAGCTGTGGGTTCTTGAGGAATAGGGATAGGAAGAAGGCCTGTAGGAGTGGTCAGAGCAATAGGGTGGGAGATTGATGGAGATGAGGAAGATGGGACATTAGCTTAAGATGACTAATGGAGATGGCACCCTTGCTTGCAAGCAAGAAGGGAAATGGAGATGTTTCCATCGAGGCCAACTACATCAGATCACTCAAACAAAAAATGTTTGCACACCCATAAGGGATCACAAAGTCCAAATTACAACGTTCACCTTGCAATTTTTATGAGGATTGAACTTATAAACATGATATACTGGTATTTCATTGTGTGTCTATAATACTCTATATTAGCCTGTGAGACGTCGTTATTTTGAGTACTAGATCCATTAATTACCTAGGGACCCCAATTTTACTTTTATCATATTCTCCTAGTATCATTTGAAGCAACTTGCATATTGGAAGTTGGAATTTTTGCCGGCTGGTTGCCTCACCATTTGTGATCAATTGATAGTTCCTAGAAGATTCCATTAGGTCCCTCCAGAGAATAGAGCAATTGCTATGGGGTCAATAGTTGATTTTCCAATTTTTCAGTTCATTGTACGTGACTTCCCGCAATTCTTGTAGGGATATACCACTACATGATGTGATTGACACTCATTTAAAAATCTTATTTTCAATTAGCTTCATGATTAAATCTTGTTGTCTTATTGAGCTTATGTGAGGCCATATTTGTAATTTGTGTTCATAATTGGTACAAGAGCATTTCCTATGTAGGAAGGACTTTTAATTTGTGATTCTTCTTTGCTTGATGCTTGATCATTGAATATTTCCATTGATCTTCTTGCAAAGAAAATTTCTAGAGGCCATCCTCAACAGTGATTGGATTCGGCGATGGGATCTAATCAATGATCCACCTTCTATTTGATGATTATATCAGCGATTCATTCCGTAAGGAGGCAATATTGTTTATAAGGAGCCAATTCTTCAATAACTTTGCATTTTCGATCATCCATTGAGCTTGGGAGATCTTTTATCGGTGAACTGTAAATTTCACTTTACTAGCTGTGGTCCACCTAGCTAGCAATTCCTTCAGTGATTGGCTTGCAGGTGGTTCCTGGCTCCTCTTTTAGATAAATCTTCTTGCTAGAGGATATCATACTTAGTGATTATTGTGCTTATCCGTTTTTTGCCAATGATCTAGAGCCTTTTCTGTCGGTGGATTACACCTTTCAAATATTTATTGACAAACCTTTCATACATTGAGAGACTTTTCAGAGTGTACACTTGTCCGCAAGGAACCTTTGCACATCCTTCAAAGTTATTTCCAGATAGCTATTTAATCCATCTGCATGACTTCAACAGAAAATAATAGAAAATTTAGCTTAAACTTAAAAATTGCACTTACCATAAGCTTGAAATTTCCTAATGTCCATCTTTAGATAAAATTTACTTTCAAATATCTAGATAGAACAAAGCCTCAAAGAGTGCTTACATCTAGAAGATCCCGGTAAAGGACAAGGCCTCACTGAGTCTTGATTTTCAAAGGGTCTTCATAGGAGGAGGTCTTATAGAGTCCTTATGTTCAAAGTGCCTTGATAGACAAGGTCTTATAAAGTCTTTACTTTGAAGTGTCTAGATAGGACAAGTTCGTATGGAGTCTTTAGTCTTTGAAAGTGCTTCATCTTTATCTAAATAAGTCATTAGAGTCACTTTGTATTGGAGGCAGTGTCCATTAAGTCATAAAACTTGTCCTCAAACCTGTTGCAGTTATGTGTTTTTGCAGCATATGTGATTAGTGGATATTGTTCCAGTTACTATTTCAAACTTAATATTATATAGATACATTGTCAAATAAATATGAATCACATGCATAGGAAATGTTTAATTTCTTCAATTAAGTAATGCTTAGACATGTACTTCAGCACGAGGCTTTGATCAAATATACAGCATAAATCTTTATGAAAATATACAGCATAAATTTAAAGTTTCATGAAAATATGTGGTTACCCGATTTTACTCGTGAACTTGTGAGGTACATTAGAGACTACAAGTCATAGGGGCAAGTTAATGATAGGACTAATAACACAGTTTTCCTATTAAATGTACTTTGAGCAAACATCGAATACATTGTAGCTTATGTGATCCAATGCACAAGAGAAAGGCACAATTCAAACAAGATAAGTGTCAAATTACCATGTTTCCGGATAATGTGAAGCATCAACTTTTAGGGCCGTCCAAGCTATGGATGTGCATAGATTGCACAACCTGCATGTCCAAATCATAAGCCAACTTCATTACAGCCATTCATATTTATCAAAAACAAGTTGCATCCAAATAGCAAGCGGAATGTCAATGTCTGGACTTTTGCAGTCCAAAAGATGGGGACATTTAGAGGACTTGTTTCCAAAACTATACACCTCAGAACTCAACATATCATTCAACATTCCAATCTTTCTAAACATTGTGTAACTATTGAGTGCAATTCAAACACTCAAAACTTAACGATGTTGAACCTTGTGCACAACAAAAAAAACTGTTATGAATTTTATTTCTACATCGATATAAATGCTAGGAGCCTAGTTTTTACATAGACATCTACTAAGTATTGCACACGTTTCTTAATTGAGTTCTACCTATCCAAACACTTAGACATATGACTTCATTACATCATGATTGGGATATATATTATCTACTATGTGTATGGATTAGCACATGCCAACATGATACACTTGCTATCTTAAGAGTGACCTATCTACATAAACCCAATCCTAGCATACTTAAGATTCATAAATATAGAAAATAAGTGAACTCTCGTCAACATCAAGCAATGTCACGATAAGAAATAATAAGAAGCAATTGTTCTTGGATATCATGAAGGTTTTTGGTAGTAAAATTTAGCCATCCTCACATTGCAAACATCAAAATTTACTTTCCCTTATGATTATGCACATAGCTCACCTCTTACAAATGAAGTGAATAAAGAGGTCTTTCTCAGTAGAACAAGAAGAATGAGATCCGAGATTGATTTACTGTCTCACACATACTCTTAAGCATGTCCCAAGCTTCTTAAGGCCATACAACATCTCTGATATGTCATCCTCCACTGATAGATTGATTATATCATCTTTTGCTAATAGATTGATATTATGATGTGCTCTTTGCAGCCTCTTGATAAACATCTTCCGATTTTGATCATAGACTATGATTGGAACCATCAAGTTTGCTCGACTCAGGTAACATTGACTCTTGAAGACTTGCCATCCTCAGTCCCTTGTGAAAGATTCTCTTAGCCTTTTAGGATTTTTCTTTTTCCCAAAAAACCAATGTATTTCCCTAGAAAGCCTTTCACAATCTTTGACAATTCTTCAAAAAATCTTTGTTGGTGCTTCAATGATCCTTCTTTAAAAACCTCCCCATGAAAATTCTTGGGGAAATATGATTCTTGCCAGTTCTTTTTCAAATTTTACTAGTTCTGACATTCATAGAGACAAACCTCCAAACTTTACAAAATTTCGAACTTTGTTCAGGCCAATTCGACCCCAAACGGTTTGATGGTTTGAACAGTGGTAAGGCGGTTCGAACCGCGGTTCGATGCAACACTGCCTCAACCTGTAAGTTAATTATGATCATGAGGGGTTGGGGC
>MU834737.1:0-44653 GCA_029204225.1 Diphasiastrum complanatum
GGTTGTCGATTGAGGACTATTGCGGTCTGTTGTGGTTTATTGCGGTCTAAGATGGTTTTGTGCGGGAGATGGCAGTCGTTGAAGGTCATAGGAGTCGTAGGCAGTCGGTTGGGATAAGTCTGAAGGCCATCGGTTGAGATAGGATTGAAGGCCTCGGTTGAGATCCGAGAGATGGGCGTCGATTGAGATCTAACTGATGGGCTTCGGTTGAGATTATACTGATGGCCGTCAGTTGAGATAGGATCGGTTGAGATTCGAGAGATGGGCGTCGGTTGAGATCTAACTGATGGGCTTCGGTTGAGATTATACTGATGGCCGTCGGTTGAGATAGGATTGTAGCGCATCGGTTGAGGTGTGAGAGATGGCTTTGGTGCCGGTTGAGATAGAACCGTGGCTCAGCTGGGAATGGAGCGTGAAGCGTCTGCTCAAGAGTGCGGTTCGTGGTAAGCCGATTTGAAAATGGTGTGCTTTGATATGAAAGCGTGGAAGTGTGGAGAGCAATGGTTGTGGAGCACGGATCAGAATGGTTTGAGCTGTGTAATGTCCGTGGAGCTGTGGAATTGCGCCAAATGTTCACAGATTCACTGTGAACATGGCTTTGTCTCTTTTCTTTCTTTTATTGCTTCTGACGTTACAGTTCGCTATGGATTATCTTCTTGTTAGAACAGTCAACAACAGAAGCGTCTCTCAGTTCCAATGTATTTCCCCGTCTATCAATGGGAGAATGGGTTTGATACTCAGCTACATGCATACTCTAGCCATGTAACCATCTACAACTCAAGAGGATCAGTGTTTCAGAGTAGGGAGCAAACCTACACTAACTACTGAATTAAAGAACAATCAAGAACTAGATTAGCTACTGAAAACAAGATTCAAGAAACAAGAAACAAGATTCCTAGCATCATTTTAACAATCTAAGAATCAAGAAACACTCATCACTTGATGCTTAGATTACTCAAGAACAATCAAGAACTGGATTGTAAGGAAATGTGCAAGATCTATGCCACAATCCAGCCTATCTAGTTTACTTGAATGTTGAATCCTACTTTAATCCACAACAGAACTGAATCCTAATCCACAACTAAGCAAGAAACAAAGAAACAAGATCCTAGTTAATCCACAATGTAAGGGAATCAAGCATGCTCATAGAAACCTCACTCAAGAGCATTGCATGAACAAAGATCTTAGTGTTCTTCAAGAACTCGTGGAGGATCCTCTTTATTAGCTCAAGAGAACTTGAAATACAATCAAAGCTCTCTCACAAGAGAGGGGGGCCCTTAAATAAGCAAGAAGGCTGCCCCATGTGGAGCCCAAGTGGCAATTCCACCAAACTAGAAATTACATGTGGAATTTGCCCTTCCACTAGAGGTCACCATCACTCTTACTATTTTAAGAGGGGTCTACATTTATTACAATTATTCAAGAAAATGTTACTAGCTCCTACATGGTCATTCCTTTTTTGGAATACACCATGTGGGCTCACATAGTTAATCACTATCTTCCTAGGTAGTATTTCCTCGGCTCTCATGCTCGGCTCTCAGCTTCTTCTGCTCTCTTCCTTCTGAGACCTCCTCGGTAATGGGTGAGAGATAACTTGTGTCTTCAGCTTGGCTCGACATCTGAGGATCTCTAGAATCTGCTCTCTCTCTCTCTCTCTCTCTCTCTCTCTCTCTCTCTCTCTCTCTCTTCTCTCTCTCTCTCTCTCTCTCTCTCTCTCTCTCTCTCTCTCTCTCTCTCTCTCTCTCTCTCTCTCTCTCTCTCTCTCTCTCTCTCTCATTACAAATCTAACATTTATGTCAGTTGTTATCCATGTACAAAATAAGCATTGCTACTTAATAGCTTAGTTAGAATGAAAAATTCTTAGTCCAATCTTCCATTCACTTGTGGAATTTAGCGATAGGCTAAGTCGTCTTATTACCGTATCAGGGCAAAAGCCATGCTGATCAGTATGTCCATATCAATTAATAATCTTTTGTATATTTTAAATCAACAAGAGGACGCTTGCTAAACATATTACAAATGAAGTCAAGAAGTCCTCCTAATCCAAAGGTAGTGCCTCAAGGTCCTCCAAGTAACCTGCATGCTCCAAGATACTCCCAATTCCAAGCTAGGATGCCTCCACCTACAAGTACGGATCTTCAAGCCTCCATGGATCTCTCCTCCACCTATGTCCCTAATGTTAATCACAAAGGTAGATAACAAGTGGCCTCAAGTATTCACCACCCAACCATAGCTAGCTAGCACATGCAATCCTGCATCTAGGCTAATCTAGCACCCCCTTACTAACCAATAACTAACCACAAGCATACCACCACACACATAGCATACTTAAGATCCAAACCCTACTTATGTCCCATACCATAAGCAAGATCCCAACCCTAAGCATACTACACAAAAAAAACACTCTATACACTAGTAGCCACACTAGAGCATAAGCATAGCAAACAAGAGAGATCTCTCCTCCTCCCGCCCTCCTCCCCTCATATAGATGGCAATTGGCACCCTCCAATATACTATGCACGACCAATGAGAAAGAGAGAGGCCTAGGGGAGTTAAAGAACCTTCATAGGCTTATGGAAGGTCAAGAAACTTTTTCCATAACCTATGACTCTTTGAATGCTTTTCTTCTGGGAGTTGGGAACTCAATGGACCCCTTGGACATGCACCCTACTACTAGGTCCCATTTTCCATGTTGTGCTTGTATGGTTCAAGGTTGAGACCCAAGGTTTAGAAAATAGCCAATACACCCATGGCAATGACTTTATAACCCTCACTAGGTTCCATACCTCCGACCAAGGTATAGACACCTACCTGCCCTAAACTAGGGAGGTTGTGCTCGTAACAAAAAAAATGTAAAACCAGTCAAAGAAATACGAATAACCAGGAAAAAAATTTATTGGGCACATTGTGGGGAGGGAGAGAATATTCAAAAAAATATTTTAATGGAATCTTTTTTGAAATATTCCAAAATTCGGAGGGAGGCGCAGGCCTGGGCACGGACAGACAGCACCAGGGAGAGGGAGAGAGAGAGAGAGAGAGAGAGAGAGAGAGAGAGAGAGAGAGAGAGAGAGAGAGAGAGAGATAGGGATGAAGAGATCTTGAAGAGAGAGAAAGAGAGAGCACTGGAGGAGAGTTGGAGAGGTGCAAAAGAAGGGGGTGGAGGCGTGCGGTAAGCGAAGGGTGCCAAGGAGTGGTATGCGTGGGGAGAGTTAGGTTTTGGCTCTGTTTTTTTTGTTTTTTTTCTTTACTGTTTATTCAGGCTTGGGGTTAGGGCTAGGAAATTTGGGCAGGGTGTCTGTTTGTTTTTTTTGCACTTTTTTTAATTGCCCTAAATTGCGAAGGTAGGGTTAGGGTTGTGCGAAGGTAGGGTTAGGTCAATTTTTTTTTTTAAATGAACCTGCGAAAACTTTAGAATGAAGAAAGGAAAAAAATTAACAAAACTAGAATTAGACCTCCTTCACAAGAGTTGTCATATCTCTCTTAATTTTCAACCAAATTGGCTACAAATTGGCTCAAATTCAAGCTAAGACAAAGATCTACAATCCTATAGAATTACAGTCATGAAATTTGGCCAAAAGTACAGCCAAAAATGGAAAAAAACAGACTGCAAAAACTACAACTAACTAACATTGGAAGGAAATAGCTAAAATGGCCATAACTTGGTCATTATAACTCCAAATCAAAAAATCTCAGTACCTCTAGAGAGCTAAAAGAGATATCTACTGATCAAAAATAAAAAAACTATACAGAAATTGACGATTAAATGGTCAGAAATTGAATCAAATCTTGCTAAAAATTGAGAAAACAAGGAAACTAGAACAAGAAACTCTATCAAATTTAACAAAAACCACCAAATCTGATGGGGAAAGGATCTAATGCTCTGATACCAAAATTGTCATGTGCCAACCTTAGCATTCAAACATCTAATCCATTCATTAAACATCAAATTACAATGGAAGTGCAAGAAATCAAGAAACTAGTCAAAAATCAAGAAAATAGTTAAAAGTAGCAAAACTTCATCAAAATAGGCAAAGTAAGGTATCGTTATTCATGATTATTGATCATTCAAAGGATAGGGGCCTGATTCTAGAGCATGATCATAGCTCTCATGTGATTTTAGGCACATGAACCACTTTCTTCATCAAGAAAGCTCTCCAAGAGAAGTTCCAAGATCTCTTAAAACTCAAAATTACAAAATGAACAATAGCCTCCAAATTTAGCACAAGATCAGCTATTTATAGCGGTCATTTTGCCTCTACTGTAAGTTTGGGGTCTTATTTAGCTAAATTGGGCCTTGCAACCATTATTACAATTCCGCTATTCACAATTATAGCAAGGTTGTTCGAGCCACTTTATTAACTTTCCTATTGACTAGCTCTAATCTAATTTAGCTCCATGGCTATATTTGGCAATTCATTAGAAAGCTCATGGGCTAATTACATGCAGCACATGACACCCTAAGCATACTACACACAAGAAAACACTCTATACACTAGTAGCCACACTAGAGCATAAGCATAGCAAACAAGAGATATCTCTCCTCCTCCCAATGGGCGCCCTCCTCCCCTCATATAGATGGCAATTGTCACCCTCCAATATACTATGGACTTCCATGCACAACCAATGAGAAAGAGAGAGGCCTAGGGAGTTAAAGAACCTTCAATAGGCTTATGGAAGGTCAAGAGACTTCTTCCATAACCTATGACTCTTATGCTTGTCTTGTGGGAGTTGGGAACCCAATGGACCACTTGGAAGTCTGCCCTCCTACTAGGTCCCATTGCCCAAGTTGTGCCTGTATACTTTGGTCCAAGACCAATAAAGTGATATGGTTCAAGGTTGAGGCCCAAGGTTTAGAAAAAAAGCCAATACACCCATGGTAATGACTTTCTAACACCTCACTAGGTTCCATACCTCCGACCAAGGCATAGACACCTACCTGCCCTTAACCAAGGACACTAGTAACTTAATCTAAAGGCACATATCCTTAATCCCGAGGGGACCCCTTATCCAGGGGTAACTTGATTCCATACCTCCGACCAAGGTATAGTCACTTGTCTGTTCTTATCCAAAGGCACCTAGCCTTAATCCTAAGGGTACTCTTACGGAATACATCATAAGAAAAATACCAATCATGCTTGACATTAGGAACGTAAGACCAGTCAAATGTAATGTGAAAGTTTTCAAATCATTATGATCCGAACCACTTAAAAGATCTTTGGTTAGAAAGAGAAATACACTACCAATTTCACCAATGTAAAAAAATCAGCATCTACACACAAAATGAGATGCAAACACTAATAGAACTTGATCAAACTTGGATGAAATAATAAAGTATTGTTGTTGTCCATACAAAACCAGAAAGCTACTGTATTTCACACGTGTGGATCTGAAAATAGCAATTATAGATCATTCTACACATAAAATTGCATGCAATCACAAGTATAAAACAAATGCTTTCTTTTATGTTTTATTATAGAAGATGGATTAGAGTTAATAATGAATGGAAGGCATTAGATCAAGACTTTACAGTGAACCATCGTGAGCAAATGCAAATAGAGGTGAAGCAAAATGGGATTATTATTGCGACAATTGAAGTGGAGGAGGACTGGAGTCTAAAATATATACGATCAGAACTGACAATGCTCCAATTTGACATCCCTCAAAACTATGGTTTTTGAGTAAATGGAAGAATGGTACGTTTTTGTATTTGAATAGTCTGTTATGTAATTGTTATCTTGTTATTTATTAACAATGATTCATTGATAGATTATTTGTAATGTTAATGCAAATCAGAACAAGGCAAGAAGATCATATCCCGTGCAAAGTTTTAATGTCAAGCATAGAAATTGTCGAAACAGAATAAAGCTTTGATGGATCAGTAAATCTACAATATTGGTGAGCTTAACTTTCCTTGTTATTTTTAGACTGTTAACTTTTGCCTCCTTTTAGATCAACCCACATTGTTTATTGAAAAATGTAATTCCATTGTTTTCATGTGCAGGTTCAAGGAAAGTGTAATGGAAGATGTACAATATACAATTACATCTTTCTAAAGATGGAAATAGCAACATTAGAATATCAAATGACGAAAATAGCAACAATTGAATATCAAAAGACTCGAAAGGGTCATCATTTGTACACATTGATGTAAATTTTTGAAGTACATATTTTTGTATTGGCCTTTCAATAAGACCATCTATCTATTTCTCTATATGAATTTCTTTTCTATCAGCTCTTTCAAGTGCAAGCTCCCCAACTTCTTGTTCCATTGTCACCGATGTTGCATTAGTGAGGAAAATCTTAATCATCTCTTGTCAAAATTCAAATATGTCATTTTGTGTGAATTTTGGACAGGCAAACTGCAAATCATCAACAATAGATAAGTTAGACAAATACACAAAAATAAAAAATCATATAAATAAAATCATTGTACATCCAAACTCAAATTACCTAACGTATATAGACATTTTCACCTTGGCTAACGAACCACTCAAAGCACTTTACATTTTTAATGGCATACCAGCCACAACCGAATGAGTCAACTGGCTGAGAGGACTGAGAATCAAAATTGAGAATGTTAGTTTCACATTTTTTTATATTGCAATTTGCATCACGAAAAAAGTAATTGAAAAGTTGGTTACCTATGCGTCTATTATCTCTATGTGCTTTGCTACACACAGGGCCTTAATTGGAAAATATACGATCATGCTTTTGTACATCTCAATGTCGACATTGAGGTGTGTTGATCTCAAAGAGTTCATTCTCAGCACCCTTGGATTGCACAAACCAGCTTCATCCACTCTTAGTGATATAATATGTACAGTTTAGTGATGACTGCAAACAACCAAATAGTCAACGATATGTAAATGAAAAAAATACAAACATAGATAACAAAACATCATACATACAATCCAAATAAAACAATACATGCTTTTGACAGTATGGTACAACAAAAATTTCGGTATCACCTAGCATGGGTCGTAAACATGATGAAGCTGATTGCTCGTCTTAAGCAAGTGACAAAAAAATTGAGCAAGAACAAAAACACCTGAAACATTGTCGCTTTTATACAATTGAACCCAATAATTGTTTCCAGCTTCGACAATTGGGTCTGTGAGGTCCGAAGACTTATTCATAAGTTTCTTACAGATAGCAGGATTAAAATAATTCATATATGAGGCCGAATATATGTTAAATATAAAGTGACCACCTAATTTATCTATTTTTTTAGCTATGTACTCGTCAGAAATTATATATTGTTCAGAATAAAAAAATGTCAGCATGGGATCGACTGATCCGACCTTGGACATGCAGGTTGCTAGTAACAACATCCCCACCAACAGATTTTGGAGGGGGGAGGGAGAGAGTGGGTATGCTTGGATCCAGTAGGAGCAGTTACATTGCCAGCAACAACATTAGTAGATTGACAGTTCATGTCAAAGCGCGGGCAATGGCCCCAAGCTGAGCCTCGATCTCTCTTAGACTTTGAGACTTACGTTGCAAGAGAAAACATGCGAGAAGAAAGCAAAGCCTCCCTAGCACGTCAAATGATGTCGTTGAGGAACTTTTTCAAGTGAGTAGTTTGAGTAAAGTAGAGTTCAAATTTATACGCTTATATTCAGAAACATATATTGTTTTGTTGGTTTTTGTCACAAGTAATGGAAACATGTATAACATGTTGCATTGATATTTCTTCACAGCCTATTGATACAGTTGTTGAAAAGTTGTCATTGCCATCTTCTGGGAGCATTTTGCAAAATGCAGTAAGTATTTATGGATTCAAATATTTATTTATGACCATGTCAATATACAAAAAAATAACTTGGAAGCTAATGCAAAAAAATATGTTTAATCATGAAGTGTGTTATGTACCATTTGCAGGTTGAGGATGAAGAATGTTACCGTCCATCTCTTCCTGAATTTCCCCTTGGTGTTGTAAGATTCTTTTGTTCAAATGTTTTCTATTCATATTTACATTATGTGATCCTTTTATGACAAGATTCTAATATTTTTTTTTAATAGCATGAAAAAGACACCACAGAGCTTTTTGATGAGGTAGTCTTCTCTCTCTCTCTCTCTCTCTCTCTCTCTCTCTCTCTCTCTCTCTCTCTCTCTCTCTCTCTCTCTCTCTCTCTCTCTCTCTCTCTCTCTCTCTCTCTCTCTCTCTAAGTGCTTTTTTCATGGTGTATGGATTAAATAATTAATTTTTTTTTTAAAATTTTATCCTTTTTGTTCTGTGTAAATAATGTTGTACAAGCTCATATGTTTTTTGTATCACATTAATAAGTTGACTTTGTTTGATGTTTTTGTTGAGGCAGGAATATAGTCACAGTGTCTATGAACATGTCTCAAATGATATGAGTTTTACGGAAATAATGGGCGAGCCATCTTTGTAGGGTGCATTAGCATCGCTTAATGCATTGCCAACTCAGGTTAAATTTAACATTATTTTTAACATTGGTATCAAATCAATAAAGTTTTACAAAATACAATGTAAATGAATATTTTTGTTGTTATGTTTTCACCCAGGGCAAAACATTATCAAATGAACATCCTATCGTTGAAGATGTGCATTCTAGAACACGCACACGTATGTCAAAGGTACTTCAAATCATTTTATATATTGGTACATTTTCATTAACACATGTTATATTTGTCCATTATAATTTTTGTGCTTTGATTTTTGTAAGTGACTGAAAAAATGCAAGATCTGATAAAAGAAAAATATTTGCTTGACATTGCCAAAGCATCTCGAGCATTGAAGAAGGTGAATTTTTAAAATTTGTAGATTATATGAATGTCATATTGTTTTAGTATACTCGTCTATTTGATATTATCTTTTTGTAAATTTTGTTACTTGTAATAATTTATAATTTGATTCATTTATTTTTGCAGGGCAATCGAAAGTCTATGTTACTTTCGAAGGCAACAAACATGAATGTTGCCATAAATATACAAGGATCTAAAAGAATTGAGGTAAATTTGTTTGTTTAAATCGTTTATTATCATTATTAAATATGGTGAATTTGTTTTATTTTCAATATGATGTTTTACATTAATTCATATTAAATGTGTTTTATTCAAGCTTTATGTACATTTTTGTTTTTATTGAAACTTAATTACATTTGTTATGACCTTTTTATAGTCACGTGCGAGGGACGTTTGAAAGAAGATAAAGAAAACAACTTGATGAAATTTTTTCAAGCTCGTACTTCGAAGGAGTTGTATGCAAATTTAGGAAAATATTATTCGACCACTTTTCATTCGGGGCTTACCGTGCGAAAAAAGTTCATTGAAAATTGGATAATAGTAGTGACATTATTGATGAGGTCGTCCAATTTCTTTTTCAAGAAAAAAAAATTGTCCTGGATGACTACATGCCTGGAAGGTTAGGGTTACATAATGTGCATGTGTGCAACTAAATTGCACAAGGATTGTGAGGTTTGCCGTTGTCAAATATTGTGGAATTTCGTTCTTGAATTCCTCAAATAGTACATTTTTTGTCTAATAAAGGAACGAAGTTGATGTCATATTTCAAATTTTCTGCTATGTATGAAAACCATTCAAATTGCAATTTTCAATTGATGAATAATCTTTTCGATGTAATTTTTGTTTTTAAATCCTTTAGATGTTCATTTATGCATATTGTAAAAATGAAAAAGATTTTCATATGTCAAAAAGATTTGTATAGAAAATTTTATATTGCAATATTTTCATATTTCACTTTTCATGTATAGAGAAAATAAAAAATATCCTATTTTAGCAAAACATTTCTTTTGATATACACTTTTTTTATAAATGTAACTTATTATCTAGGAAATTTTAAATGCAAACTTTATTCTACTACATAGGAAAAATTTAAAGAGATCTTATAAAAAAATTTGAATGTTAATTTTTTAGATGAGATGTTTTTTTTGAAACTCTATTTTTTCCTATATAGAAAAGCTCAAAAGATCTTATCTAGGAAATTTGAATGTTAATATTCCTATATGAAGAATCTTTGCAAACCTTATTTTCCTACATAGGAAAAAGTTTATAGTGTCTCTTATCTAGGAAATTTCAAAGTTAATTTTCCTAGTTGTCATCTACGAAATGGTTTCAAGTTTCCTAGTATTTTCTTTTTCCTAGTTGTGTACTAAGAAAAAGCTTCTTTTATTACATCTAGGAATTTGTCATATTTTTCTCAGATGGTTACTAAGGCTAGAGTTCCATTTGCTAGACTTGAGACTCGGCAATTTCTAAAGGGAAGATCTAACGGACCTTGCCGATTTGATTTGTAGACCATTGCAATTTAGTGAGGTGAAAATTAAGCACTAGTGTCTGTTGTACTACTCTTGCCTTTAATTTAGTGAGGAGAGAGAGAGAGGAGGAGAGAGGAGAGCTGAAGAGAGGAGAGAGAGAGAAAGAGAGAGAGTTGAGTGATCATGAGTGTAGTAATAGCTTTTAGACCTTGTAGGGAGCAACTTTCATGATAATTGTTGTATCACTGCTAATGCAAACTTTTTCACAATTCAAATCTTAGATCTACGAAATAAATATATCTAGAGAATTCGAGAATAACATCTCTGGAATACAATAGCCTACATCCAAGAACTTACGCAATTGACCTTGAATTATGAAAATGTAGCCGAGTTTAAATATTGATATATAAGCAGACCTTGCAATGCTACACACCTGCGCGGGATGCGCGTTGATCTCCATCTGGGCGAATTCACAATCTTTTCTCTGTACTTTTTCGTAACCACCCAAAACAAAAACACACTCACTCACTACTTCTTACGATTGATTCACCTCAACACCCAGATTTTCATCCTAAAATCTGAATCCAAATTCACCCCACGCCCCCCTCCTTATTTACACTGCTTGTTTCTCTGTAGTAGAGCTCTAAGTTTTCAAGCAAAAAGAACTGACACAAATGAGAGCAGCGCAACAACCCAATGCTGCTGCTGCAATGCTCCTGTTAACAACACCGATGCTGGGGATACTGAATCTTAATGATACAGGGTTTCGTCTCTGCTAGCAGGTACTACGCATTGGGGTGGGTGCGTTTCTATCCAATGATGCCTATGCTCGTTCTCGGGCTCGCTTCTGGGCAGACTTCATTCATCAAAAGGCTCGCTTCTGGGTAGACTTCATTAATTAAAAGGCTCGCTTCTGGGCAAACTTCGTCGAGAGAGAGAGATACTCACAGGTAATAGATTCCAGCAGACTCCTGATAGAGAGAGCGCCTGCCAATCGCTATGCACACACACAAATCGCAATCCACAAAAGAGAGCAGCCTGTCACGATCCACACACAAATTTCAATCCACAAAAGAGAGCATTCAGTCGTGATCGAGAGAGAGAGAGAGAGAGAGAGAGAGACGTGTGTTTCAATTAGCAAAGCAAACCTGAATTGGCCAGTAAGTTATTAATTTAAAGGTGCCCATTTAAGGGGGGGGGGGGAGTGAACGGCCGGCTCCGGCTCCGAGGCCCTTTCGCTTGGGAAGGTTTTTTTTTACATGCACTTTTTGGGTGGAAGGTGTGTGTAAAATTATGACAAATTTTTTTACGTGCAAATTTTCGAACGTTGGAAGGTGCCTGCAAAAACAATTTTTGGCCCTCACCGATTAATTTATGTGATGGCAACCACCATTTCCTTTGTAAAAATTTAAAAATTTGATTTTTACGGTCTTAGGGTGGCCAATAAAGGCTTAGGATCAGTGCTGCAATCTGTTGTAGATTGTAGATTGCAGGGCAACATTACCCTTCAAAAAATAGGGGTTTCCTTAAAACTAAAGGATATGCCCATTTTTCCTTTCATATTTGAAGGGTAAACGCCTTTCATTTGAAAGGGAAAAAGGCCCTACGATGGGCATTTTGCCCTTTAATTGCAACACTTGACTTAGGAGGCCAATATGCATGAATGCATGGGAGAATGGCCATGCATCCTCCTCCCCATACATGCACCTCCACTTTTTTTAGATTTTTAGTTAGAAAAATGAGTATCGCAATGGGTGAGGGGAGGAGGATGCATGGGTCCCCTCACCCATGCATAAAAGTGGAACAAAGTTTAATATATATATAGATAGACTAGTGGGCTAGCCCGTTGTTGACGGGCGGTCGACAATTTGGGTGGTGGCTTGTGGTCGAGACGTGTGGATGATGCTCAGAGCAGGAGATTGATGATCTACTTAGCCATCTCCTCCCTCCTCGTGGTTTGTGGCACAATATTCTTTATATTTTCAATTTTTTTTGCAAGACGACGAATTGCGCATGCCCCTCCATGTTGCTAAGAGAGGCCCACCTCTCCCCCCCCCCCAAAAAAAAAAAAAAAAAAACAAATGGGAGGAGACACGGGTAGGGGAATGTAGCCCTCTCCCCTACCCTAAAAAAACATAATGTGTGGGAGGCTAAATCCTCCCTTCCTCCCCCCACTCCCACCCACACACACACACAACCCCCACCAAAAAAATATTAATTGAGGCTCTGGGATGGGGCCTCTTTATTTTTTCGAGGGGAGGGGAGGGGGTGCAAAAGAAATAAAGAGCCCAACTCCCCACAAATCAGAGATCCAATGTGCCGAGGTCACCTCATTGTAGCGTGTCATGTAGGCTCCCACATGTCAAACCATGCAGTCTGGGAGCGACCCCTGCAATCAGGCCCACTAGATGTGCGCCAACGTCTCCTGGCACAATATAGAGAGGTTATTGTCAGACGGGCCATGTCTACAAGGGGATACTTGGTTTGCGACCGGCAACACCTCCCTCTCAGTAGTCGTCCTCCTCCCACATGCCACCACCCACCCCAGTTGCCATCATCATATCACATGCACACCACCTCCACGCTAGCCCTCCACCATGTTTTGCATGACACCTTCCTTCTAGGTCCCACACACACGGCCATGCTCCTTGTAGTGAGGGGGACCTGGTGCCATTCACTCCATCGATGACTTGTCTCAGTAGCCCGTCACACCTACAGCCGCCACACATGTTCTCCCTATTTCAGGGGTTGCGGGACCCATCCATCGACTCCGCCACCCACACAGTCGACGAGGAGGACGATGACCACCTCGACTTTGTGCCAACCACCCAGTATGACCACCTACACAACATACCGTCCACCACCCATGACCCACCTCCAGCAATAATGATGCTCTTGCACATGCTCCCCCTGTTGACATCCCGCCTTCGTCACACCATTTATGTGCCTCCACATAGCACAACTTCCACGTTGTTTGACATGCCATCCACATCTTAGACCTCCATGTCGTCGGTGACTCATGGTCATAGAGGCCATGCCACACGTGGTCAGAGTAGGTAGCAGACCATGCGACACGCCCTGATGCCCACCATGAGGGAGGCTAACGAGGTTGTTGTTAGCATGATCTACCACATGAACCTGCCATTCACCATTGTAGACACCAGCCTTCAGGGCCGCTTTTGCCATAGCCACAACGTGTGATAACACTTGGACCCTCCCATCTTCTGAGGCCATACGCACCACCTTTTTGACATCATGAGTGGAGACATAGGACCTTTTCTAGTTAATACCATTAAATTTGATGTCAATCTCGCTACAAGAGATCCTTTCCCAAAGGATTGGCACAAGATTTTCATTATGGTTGAATTTATTTTATGATTCACATTTTTTGTTATACTTTTGACAAGGTCGTAGTAGAACTTCTTTATGACCATTCCATAATTCATAAAATCATTTTTTGCTTTTCATGAAGAAAATTGAGGGTGCCTACATAATTTTTTTGCTCTCTTCTTCTTGTTTCTTTTTTCCAAATTTGTCTACATGGCACCTTTTGGGATGCAAAATGTGCATGAAAATAGAAAATACAGCAGAAAGTTTTCACGCCGTGAAGGCCACCACCTCGGCCATTCCACTGTGGGAAGGGCCTTCCGCCTTGGGCTACCACCCTGGTGGAATGGCTTGGAGGCCCCCCCCCCCCTGTTGTAAAGGCTGACTCGGGTGCACCCATGCGTGCCCTGTAAGACTCAAAGGGGTGACACTCTCTAAGGTCCCAGAGCAAGTTTGAACGTCAAGGACTGAGCCTCCGACCTGATGGTGAGCCAAGTCAAGTAGTCACAAGTCATGAGCTAGCTCTGGAGCTTGAGTCATGGCCTAGTCAGGAAAGCAAGTTGATTCGGCCGGGACGGCTCCCGGGACCCATGTCCGGGAGTCAGACTGATTCTGCCAGGCTTGCCAGGCTTAATCAGCAAAATAAAAACTAAGTCCCAAAAAGCGTGCTTTACCAGAAAGCACTATGTTTCAGAACAGAGGGGGTGCGCCGAATCACAGCAGAACTATAGGGGGAGTCCGGCAGACAGAAACTTGGGCAGCTCAACCAGCGCCAGAAATCCAGTCGCCAGGTCTCAGCTCCCTCTACCAGCACGAGCCAGGCACAATGTCCAGCACGTGTTGGTGGCCCCGAGACCGGTCAGTCTATGTATGAATGTAACCTCTTCCAAATCTAATAAAGTTGATCCTTGGGGATGATTACCATTTCGGTTTCGCCTCCGGGACTGGTCCAAGTGGAAGGACCCTTACTACAACCTTTTTGCGTCGCTGGCGCCTAAGGGTCCCTGTCATCGACATGGGGCTTGCCGCTATGCCAATTGGTCAGTTTGGCGACCACTATGCCTTGGGTTTCATGTGTGGCTTGTCTTTGGCCTTTGGTTACCTTTTGGGGAGCGGATTCTGAGTTGGCTTTCGGGTTGTTGGGATTCCAGTTTCTTAAGTCTGAATGGTTAAGGCTTGTTACGTTCTGAGTTGGCTTTTACGTAAGTGCATGATGATGAATTTAGACTTAAGCGCGTGTTGTGGAAACTGCTCAAGTCCTAGCGCCCTTTGAGGGCGCCGACGCAACATGTGTATCAAAGCCGACTAGCCGGTCAGCTACGCAAGTCTCACAGGGATGGCCACGTTTTGGGATTGTCCAGGACAACCGTTGCGCAAGGTGCTGCCCACAGTGTAAGCACAGGTGCGCCCTACGGTCGGGGTGGTCGGCAGAACGGGGGGACTTGATTGATCAAAGTGCTGCCCTCGAGGTGTAAGCATGGTCAGTTTCCGCGGTTCGGGCCTGGCGCTGTCTGCACGTAGGACAAATGAGACAATGTGCTGCCATTAGATTGGTGAAAGCACGGTTTGTGCCTTGTGGGGTGCGAGGTGACATATTCGAATTGTACGGGTTAACCATTGATACAGAGATGCTGCTCGAATTCGGGTATAAAGCACGGGTGGTTAGCTGCCGGTGCGGGATAGCTGCCAATCGTTTAGCTATAAGGGCTATCGATCAAAAAGTGGTGGGGCGTGACTGAGGCAATGTGCTACTTAATGGTGAAAGCACGGATGGTTGGATGGATGTTTCCCCGTGGGCTAATTCTGTGATAGATTTGTGTGGGCGCGGCTAGGCAAAGGTCCTACGTCTGGTCTCAGGGGGGTTTGTGGCTTGAGAGGGATCCTCTGTGTTTGCTTGGTTGGTATGTTCCGTTTGTTGTGTGCTTGCTTGGACACAAATGACCTGGTTCCTACTTGGCTCTCAGGTGATGTGGGCGTGCTAAGTTTGAGGAGGGGATATTTTCATTGAAGCTGATTTAATAAAGAAGAAAAGAGAGCTGTGGGGCCCGACCGACAGAAGGGAGAGTTTCAAATATAAAAAGGATTGAGGCAATAATCTGGTGGAAGTAAACCTCTGACTATAATGGAGGACCATCTTGAAGAGTTACGAGCATTGACGGACGGAGAAGAGCTGGCTCGAAAATACAGCTCTCGCATGCATCGAGATGGCACCAGGTCCAAGTCGAGAAAGAAAGAGCGTATGCACTCCACAGTGGCGCCTCTCCAAGAAGAGATGGGTGGCCCTTCTGAACCTACACCAAGATGAACCCTTGCCAGAGGCGCAACAGGACCTCTTTGAAGTGAAGATGCAGCAATACTTATCAAGCGCAATGACGGCTATGCTTAGCGAGGTGAAGAAGGACAGAGAAATAAAAAGGAAAGAATGGCAAACATCCTTGCGAACCATGAACCTTACTCAATTTAACCTTGCTAGAGAAATGAGAGATGGGCTAACACAGCTCGAAGCCAGGTTTGAAGAGTTGGAAGCAACTAGGGGGAATGCAGTGGCGCCTCCTCCACAGATACCAAGAGAACCACGAGCGCGAAACACAGAAGGCCCAAGGAAGATTGCCAAAGTGAAAGCACCACCTACTTTCAAAGGAGAGCGTGACATTCGAGTTGTGGAAGATTGGTTGTTTCACATGGACCATTACTTCCGTCTGATGAACACTCATGAGGAAGAAAGAACTGACTTGGCATTAGCATATTTTAAGGGCTACACTACAAACTGGTACCGGATGGCAGGAATGCATTTTCAGACATGGGACGCATTCAAAGCCACGTTACGAGAGGAGTTCATACCGAAGGATTCACACATGAGATTGAGGACAGAATTATCGGGGCTCAAACAGAAAGGGTCATTGCGAGAGTACCTCAATAAATTCAGACAGAGTGTATGGGTTATTGAAGATATGTCTGAGGCGGACAAAACTCATTACCTATTGTCTGGAATGCAATCCTAGACCCGGCGTGCGATAGACAGCTACATGCCCCATGATTTCAATTCAACTATTCGAGCGGCTGAAATGGTTTGTGATTATGAGAGCACATTGGCACCAGCTGCTCTCGCAACCTCAACAAGAGTATTTAGTGGATCCAGACCGAGTCCGAGCTTCTTTTCAAGGGGGGACTCAGCTCCAAATGGCAACCAAGCCTCGAGTAGCGTGAACAAATTCCCAACAAAAACAGGGTTTGGCAACCAAGGCAACAATGGAGGGAACATGTTCCAGAGAAGAAACAATGTTGGACCTTTAGCTAGTCACAGCAACAGCTCACCAATTGTGGGTAGTTCCATGCGTTGCTTCAACTGTCATCAGCAAGGTCACTCTTGGAGGTCATGCCCCAAACCATTGAATAAGCAAATCATGGCTACCATTGAAGGATTTGACAGGATGGAGAGAGAGACATTTGATCAAGAAGATGGTGAACAGGATGACGAAGAGGACCCAGAAACGGATTTGACGGAGTCTGACCTGAATGCCTTACAACAGATAGGGGCACTTGCGGCGTATCGTGAACATCTTATGGCGACTCCTGTGAGAGGATCCAAGTTATTGTACCTGAAAGGTTGTATTCAAGACAAGATCATTTACTTCATGGTAGACCTGGGGGCGTCACATAACTACTTGTCAGAAAAACTGACAGGGGAATTGGACATCCAATGTGAAGAAAATGTGACTCCTATTTGTGTGGAGACCGCGAAAGGTACAATGACCACTTGTAGATTGGCAACCAACTTACCAATATCTCTGGGAGCTTGGAAGAATCGACTAACGTTCACAATCTTGAAGATGGATGCCTTCGACGCTATTTTGGGATTAAGCTGGTTTAACGAACATGTGGTGGCCTTCTTGGCAAAAGGGGTTAACCTTGTGTTATTATATAATGGCAGGAGACCTTGTGTCGTCAGAGCTGTACCAGGGGACCAACTAGAAAAGAACGACACAAATGAACCTGAGCCAACCATTCCTCCCAATCTCATTCACCTCTTTAACGAAGGACAGCCAACAGTGGCAGACCAGCTGACACGGGAACAAATGGAGCCAACATTGCCTATAGTCTCTACATCAAAGGTGAATTCAAGTGCCGATACAGAGCTCAAGGAGCTCACCTTGTGTGACCAAGCGAAAGCTCACTTCTTTAACGAAGGACATCCAACAGTGACAAACCAGTTGACGCGAGGTCAAATGGAGCCAACATTGCCTGCAGTTTCTACATCAGAGATGAATCTAAGTGCTGATGCAGAGCTCAAGGAGCTCAACCTGCACGACCAAACGAAATATCTAGAGTCCTAGGGGACTCATTCAGACGTGCGACGAAAACGACATATCTAAGGCTTAAGGGAGCCGTAAGTACCTTTTTCTTTCATGTTAATAAAGTAAGCCGCATTTCTCATCGAGAAGTGAGCTTCAGTCTAATGTCTAAGTGCAGCAGCTTTACACAGGTTTTACGTAAGTGAACTAGATCCACACTTTTCCTGTGCTGGGTGAAAAACACAATATCATTACTTCTCTTGACGGTTGGTTTCCCTTGGCCAATGAATCAAGCTCGTGCCCTTGTATATGTGACTAAAGTCTGGCCGGTGAATTAAGCCCGTGCCATGAGTCTTAGGTTCTAGTTTGGCCCTGATGAGGACATCAGCTTTCTCAAACGAGGGGAGGATGTTGTAAAGCTGACTCGGGTGCACCCAGCGTGCCCTGTAAGACTCAAAGGGGTGACACTCTCTAAGGTCCCAGAGCAAGTTAGAACGTCAAGGACTGAGCCTCCGACCTGTGGTGAGCCAGTCAAGTAGTCACAAGTCATGAGCTAGCTCTGGAGCTTGAGTCATGGCCTAGTCAGGAAAGCAAGTTGATTCGGCCGCCGGGACGGCTCCCGGGACCCATGTCCGGGAGCCAGACTGATTCTGCCAGGCTTGCCAGGCTTAATCAGCAAAATAAAAACTAAGTCCAAAAAGCGTGCTTTACCAGAAAGCACTATGTTTCAGAACAGGGGGTGCGCCGAATCACAGCAGAACTATAGGGGGAGTCCGGCAGACAGAAACTTGGGCAGCTCAACCAGCGCCAGGAATCCAGTCGCCAGGTCTCAGCTCCCTCTACCAGCACGAGCCAGGCACAATGTCCAGCACGTGTTGGTGGCCCCGAGACCGGTCAGTCTATGTATGAATGTAACCTCTTCCAAATCTAATAAAGTTGATCCTTGGGATGATTACCATTTCGGTTTCGCCTCCGGGACTGGTCCAAGTGGAAGGACCCTTACTACAACCTTTTTGCGTCGCTGGCGCCTAAGGGTCCCTGTCATCGACATGGGGCTTGCCGCTATGCCAATTGGTCAGTTTGGCGACCACTATGCCTTGGGTTTCATGTGTGGCTTGTCTTTGCCTTTGGTTACCTTTTGGGGACGGATTCTAAGTTGGCTTTCGGGTTGGTTGGGATTCCAGTTTTCTTAAGTCTGAATGGTTAAGCTTGTTACGTTTCTGAGTTGGCTTTTACGTAAGTGCATGATGGATGAATGTTAGACTTAAGCGCGTGTTGGGGAAACCGCTCAAGTTCCAGCGCCCTTTGAGGCGCCGGCGCAACACCCCCCCTCTAATAATTTGCTTCTAAAGAATTTTATGGACTTCAAGATTCATAATTGGCTTCAAATTTTTGTTTTAGGGGTTTGTTTGTTTTGTTGTAGATAAAAAGAACTCTACTACAGAGCTAGCTGCAAGTCTGCAACGTGTAAATTCATGAAAAACAACTTCACTTGTGTGATCCAACGCACTTTAGAAATGTGAAGTGAAATGTTGTGACAACCTTTCATGAAACCCTAGCCCTAATTTGTCTTTATCAATAATCCTAAGATTATATTATGAATTTTAGAAATCTCCTTTCCCACACCCACCTTTTAAAAACAAGGTCTTTCAGTTTTAATAGTAATCTATATGATAAAAATGTGTGTGTGTGTGTGTGTGTGTGTGTGTGTGTGAACTCGAGCAACATCATAATGTGTCTACTCAAATCTTACATGATCAATATTCTAGATCGAGTTTGTGGACCAACAATTCCTAGGTCATAATAAATGGACCTCATTATATTCTACAACTTTTATTGGTTGTAAATTTCAACCCTTAATATACAAAGTTGTCATGGATGGAATATTGAAATATTACTTGGCCCTCATGATGGAATCAATCTTAAAAATACACAGACTCACTAATGGAATGTTAAAAGTACGTAGCCCTCGAGAATGGAATCATTAACAAAATCTTGAACATGATATTTTTTGAAATCTTTTAAGATCCTGCAACATAAATTATGTATGATAATGGGTGCTAGTCGGCCCATGGCAAGGATATAATGTCTCGTCCTCTCATTTCACTCCTCGACAGTAGGATTTGTCATTATGTCCTTACAATGGGCCTCCAAACAATCATTATCTAGTCCATAATTTGAATTTTAGAGGGTACAAAAGTGCAAAGGTTACTAAAAAGATCATTCCCCAAAACATGAATCCCTCCAAACAACCATTTGTTTAGTCCATAATTTTAATTTTACAAAGTACAAAGGTTACTAAAAAAATCATTCCAAAAACCTCTCTCTCTCTCTCTCTCTCTCTCTCTCTCTCTCTCTCACACACACACACACACACATACACACACACACACACACATCTCCCTCTTCCTCGGCAAACCTATTTTGATTTATTTTAAAAAACTTGCAATTTAGAGAACTTCTCGATTTTTTAAAGACTTTTCCTTATAATAATGAATATATGCTTATATAAAAAATCTTCACACATTTGATGCTGCCGATTTTTGAAAAAACTTGAAGATTCCATTTCTATAGTTTGCCAATTTTCCGAAGCACTGCACACAGACATCTTGAGATGAGATCATAAGCCATTATATGATTACCCTGCACTTTCAAACAACCAATATATAATGTATAGTTGTACTTTTACAAAGTTCAAAAGTTGGTTAAAAAATCATTCTCCAAAACATAAAATTCTCTCTCTCTCTCTCTCTCTCTCTCTCTCTCTCTCTCTCTCTCTCTCTCTCCCTCCATAGGCCGGGCTGGGCACATGAGGAGTTGTTTTCATACCTGCTGACCACATACGTCGCTCTGGTTGGTCCCTTTCTTTCCCGAACATCACTTTTTATATGGACGTACCCTGCCCGCGGCCTGCGTTGTCTGCTTCTTTTTGGCGATGCAGACAGCACGTAAGAGGGGCTGGTCTGCCCCCATTTATGGTCTGCACACGTCGACCACACCAGCACGATCCGTAGCCCACTACTTTTCTTTCAGCAACGCCTTAGGATCGATCAGATCTAGCTCTCTTTCTGGAATTGCATACTGGGTTTTATCGGAAATTAGAGTTCACTCTTTCCTTGTTAAAACATCTTCCAGTTGCTCACACTACTACTAATCGCTCAAGACTAGCAGATGCTTGTTGGCCCTGTAGTAAGGAAGGGTATAGATCGTCTTGGAAATTAGATAAATGATACTTTCGTTAGACTCATGCTAGTACGTATAATTTAGCAGAATTAGATGCTGAAAGCACAGCAATATCCAGCACAAGATGATACACAAATACTTCAGAAGCACGAGAACGACGAAGTTTCTTCTCAAGTATTTTCAATAGTTTATCAAGTTGTACAATATGTTCCAATAGTGCACCGTTTTAATCCTTATACACATGCCTAAGCACTCTCTGATGTGCTTATGCGGATATCAACTAACTAGCTGTAAGTATCCACCTGTTAATTGCGACATTCGCATCCCGTCCCATAATTCAAAGGCTATCTATTTCTACAGGAAAAATTTCAAAGACAATTATAGATAGTAAAATTCTTTAGACAAAGAGGTCTAATGGGAGAGGTCTTGTCATGATGTATGTGTCCAAAATAAGATCTGGTTTTTATGACACTATCAAACCATTTATCGTGATATTTCAGGTCAGGGTATTTTCATTTTCTAGCAGGAAGGCCTCCATTTTAGCTATAAAAGAAACAGATTTCTTTGTTGCACTGTATAGTGTTGTGCAGAGCTCCAAGATTATCAATGACAACCACATATATTGTCACCGCGTATGCTATTTGACAGAATAACAGATTCCCATGTTGTCAGCTCCCGAATCAGGGTGTTTTTAAAATTGTGCATCCCCAACCTACTACATCCCGACTATCAAATAGACTCGTTGACAATTAGTGGACTTCTAATCATCAAGATCTTCAAGAAACAAACTTCTTTACATCCATCTGGTGGATTTTGTAGTTGTGAACTGTATACCCATGTTGACATCACTTGGATGGAACTATTACCAAACAATAAGCAGTCTACTCCCTCTCCAGTTGAGATCTACCAATTGGGCTTTATATGCGTCCATACCAATGGTGTAACAAACAGTTATACTACCGCACTATTTGTTATATCCTCCAGGTCAAAGTAAACAAAAATTCTGGTGACAATCGTTCTTTTCCAAGAACATTCATTTGCTTCTCCTATAATTTCATAGTATGAATGTGATATTGCATTTTTCTTGCTTATTGAAGCCTCTTACTTGCACGTGATCACGTCTTACCACCATCATCGATCCTAGGCAAAAGCTGCTGTAGTTTGCACCCATGCAACCTTTAGTATGTTGCACTATATATATGAAGTAAGGCATCCAATCATCCACAACCATTATGCTTATCAACATGAGATTTTTTGCAACCCGTGTGACACTGCATGCACCTCATGATCTTCGTGCCCCTATTTTCCCACTTGAAACGACACAAGTTCCATACCAAATTTCTTGACAGATACTTTCTCTCCACCTTACCACTGGTTGATTAAGGCAAATTTCTTGACAGATACTTTCTCTCCACCTTACCACTGGTTGATTAAGGCCACAATGCTTTCTCTACCTTGTTCTTAGTCAAGAATTCCTTGCTCTGGATTTGGAGGAAAAAGCCTTAGAAGTGCTTTTACCATATCCTCCTTATTGTTAGGCTTCTTTATGATGTTTGCTAAATTCACGTCATATTCATTTTCCTTAATTTTTGTTTCATTTGTGAAATCGCACACAAAATGCTCTCCCCAATGATTGTACAAACATGACATAGTTTTCCCTCGTCCACTCCATGCATTTGATTCCCTCTTTACCATAGTTCTCTTCATGCTTGCTCCATGCACTTACCATAACAACATGCTTTTATCTTCTAACTTGAACTTTCTTCACGATCACTAGTTGTGAACCTTTGCATCCGAGTGATTAGCACATGTTCATCATGTGGGCCTACCTTCCATGGTGCCCTTCCTCAACAATCAAATAGTTATGCAACTACCTATCTTCACACTCCTCTAATCATCCTTCCAAAATCATTACAAATGGATTATAGGAGAATGGCAAGCACCTAAGATGGATAAATATGCCTATTTTCAACACTAGCCTCACTTGCATGCATTGCCAAACCGACCCTTTCATTATTTCCATATGCACCCAAAAGGGTTGGCTTAATTGGTTAGCTTGACATCCAAAGTTTCTGTTTGAGCCTCCCCTTGGAAACAAGAAGCATTATTTCCATATGCATCCAAAGGGTTCTCAGTCGAACTTCTCGATGATTCTTGGGTCAACATAACTCGTGACACAAACAACGAGCCAAATTATAGCTCACTTCTAGGCTATGCTCAAGCATTGCTAAAAGTCCGCATTCTAGAACTACATCCATCAAGGTGACAAACAAACATTGACAATAGAAGTGTGGAAACCATGTTTTTTCTTTATTCAAATATCAGGCTGCACATATTTCAAGATTTGACCACTTCTCAAAATACATAAGCATGCAAATACAAGAAACTAATTGTTAAAAACCAAGTCAAAGGGAGACCAAACTAAAAAGCAAAAGCATTTAATTACACCCCATATTTGTCAAGTTAAGCCTTCTTTCATCCAAACATTTCCCGCTCTCTTTTAGGCTTGCCCTTGCAAAGCCAAGGCTATCCACCCAAGTGGTTTGTGAATCTAGCCAAAGTAAAGAGTCATGTTTGTAATTTACGTGTTTTACATTGGCACCTTAAAGAAGGACAAAACTCTATGTAGCCAATGCATACACATGCTTGAAAGCGGCACTACCCACTCACTTATACTCAATGGTTAATATATAATGGCCACAGTGGAGATGACCCACTAGTTGGACTTAATATCTCTTACTCATTTTCAGATGGCTTTCGAAAGGTGGACATTGTCAGGATATAAAACTTAACAAAGAAGTGATAATCCCTGTCTGTTTCTCAAACCAGACCATAAGTTAGAAACTCACACTCAGAAAAACATTTTGCAGAATGAAAATTTCAAAAGCCCCTGGCATACAAACAAATGTAAACGTATCAGTCGGACATTCAAAGATCGGTTAGAAAAACTTTCAGTCTTCATGATGCATGAGCAATTTGTGAATAAATGTTAATGTGAGCTGGAAAGTGCTATGGGATACCAAAGACCTTTTATA
The DNA here is from genome assembly GCA_029204225.1 of Diphasiastrum complanatum. Classification (NCBI taxonomy): domain Eukaryota; kingdom Viridiplantae; phylum Streptophyta; class Lycopodiopsida; order Lycopodiales; family Lycopodiaceae; genus Diphasiastrum; species Diphasiastrum complanatum. The sequence continues at coordinate 24,079 of MU834737.1, forward strand.
CTATATTAGAAGCCAATTTCGAGCAAGGCCTGTCTCACAATAAATGTCTCATCAAATATTTCAAAGAATACCACTTACTACATAACTTCAGTTCTGTCATTTTTGTGCCAGAAAAAGTTAGTTGAACGAATTAGCTCCTTGACGCCCTAAAGATTGGCTGGAGTCAAATTAAAAATTGTGATCATCATTTTACTTAGCAACCTACAATTTGGTTTATTCACTTCAATTCTTGACAAACATGATTGAAGAGCTGGATCCTGTTTAGATAACAGCGACCACTCGCCTTTCCAGATGTCAGCAAAAGGCTTTCATGATAATCAGTTCATTTAGCCTAACACAGGCAAGTTATGTCAAGCCTACTTCAATATGTTGTCGTAATTCCAAATCAAAGAATAAAATCTTGCAATGTCAACGGATTGATACCTTAGTTTTTGATCCCATTCTAATGGTATCCACATTTACCACAATACAGCTCACTCCACTACCTTAGCAGCTCTAGGTTTCGTAACAATCTCTTGGAAAGTATCCATAAGTTGTTCCGCTAAGCTAGTTGGATCATCCAGCATAGAATTGAAAAATGCTGTAATGACTCTCTTCTCCCTCTCTGTAGCTCTGAGCCCTAACCAGCTGAGGAATCTCATTCGAAAATGAGCCCCAAGATGACCTTCACACTCAAGCCAGCGTACTATTTTGACCCAAAACTCAAAAAAATCATCTGATTTTGAACGGGGATCGTTTTGCTGCTGATGAGGCAGCTCCCATTTAGTCAAACTTTGCCCTTGACGAAATTCACCTGCAATTCTTTCCTTGGATTCAACTCAGTTACCTCTCCCTCAATTGAAGGGTGTAAAATCAACTGAAACTCATCATTCTGTTGTGAGTTGCTATCTGTAAAATTTTCAATCTCACAACCATGTGGTTTATGATGAGCGCCAGACATGTCTTTAGAAGTAGCAATACCTGCTGGCAAAACATCTGTAACTAAAGATTCACTTGGATGGGAATCAGCAGAATCCATTTGACCTACTTACCGAAGGAGAAAGTTCAGCATTAAGTACCCGTATGACACACTCACTCTGAATTGATTGTGTCAAGAATTGACTTGTTTGTTACAGGTTGGAGATTCACCTAGCATTTCAGTTGCGCCTTTGCACGAATCTGGATCATGATTAGAGGTTGAAGCCTTCTCCTGAGTCCTTGTAGTAGATGCACGTCTACGCTTCCTGTTACCTCCCCTCAAACAGGATCGCAGCAGGCTTGGCTGGGGCATTCATGCAGCCCATTTACATTCAATGGAGAGATCCTTCAGAAGTTGAGATTCTCAAGGCTGCTCGCATTTGAGCCCTTCTTCCCCTACAGTATCGACTGAATTCCAGACAGCATTGGTTCCGTAGCACTGGATTCAAGTGTCTTGTATGAAGTGCATTTCCTAGATTGCGAACCTTAAATGTAGTATCAAGATCATCTATTGCAAGGGAACTTACACTTGGCTTCAAAAGATCCAGAACACCCATATACATGCTTCCTGATTTTCCTGCAGTTTTTTGGCTGAACTTTTGTAGAGCTATTATGAAGGTTATCTCTTGTGACCTTTTGTAAAGCACACCCCTTCGGCTTGAGCAACAATACTTTTCTGCCGAATGCTAGAAGTTTAAAAGGCATATTGTGTACCGGCCTCTAAATCACAAAAATGTTGCTTCCTGTTCAGAGTTTGAAAGCTCAATAGTCGGAGCACTCAGGAAAACCGTTTCATTTGCTTTGCAGTGCATAGTTTCTGAACAGTTACCTCTTGTGCAGCCCCACAATTTGGGTTGTTCCAAGACACTGTGATGGACATTGATGTTACGTCGATAAATGTAAAACTGTACTTTGCTTTTTATATCTCCTGCAAGTTTCAAGTCAATATAACATGCATCGATTAGCACAATTATGTAATTAAAGGATGTAATTATATAGCTCAGCCCTAAATTTTACTGACCTTCCAATTGTGATCTTGCTTTTCCACAAATTGTCTGATAAAGAAAAAATTGTGCTTGCAACCCCAACTCCCTTCGCGATTCTGCTTCCAAAAAAATAGTGTTCCACTTTCTGAAGAGCACTTTGCAACAGTTTCTGAACTTCAGCTCCAGATGACAGCCTACTAACAATACCTCTCTCAAGCTTAGAAGAAGCCTCATTGAGAGGCCCTATTTCTTTCTTCAAGTTTGTGGGGCTGCATCACTCCACAATGCTAAAAAGTTTCTGATAATGAGTTGTTCCAGTAAGCAAGCGATATGCCAGATAAAGCCGATAACATAGGATATCAATTCTTCGAGCTTCCTTTGCAATGAACAACTGCTTCTTCAAGCACCTGTTTAAAAAAAAAAGGAAATAAGTATGGTAATCACCCTTCAAGCTTTCAGAGATATTGAATATAAAGGCTCGCCAAATCAAAAGCAGAGATCTCTACTGCGGTCACCAAAACCTAGAGTACTTACTCAATCAAGGTCGCCAGACTGTTCCGCAAGATGGACAACAGAAACTGCCATCCAAATTGACAGTTTCCCTTGGGTAACTCCAGCCACCTGAAGCTTCAATGCGCACTAAACATGACAGACAAATTGCAGCCACCTTTCTTATCGTCCAACCTCCCATTGCATACTATCCAGAGGCTTGGGTCTTTATTGTCATCAAACAAATGGCAGATGCAACAAGAGCATCGTTAACAAAACAAATCAGTCACACTTAATTTGCCCCCTACAAGCTGAATTTTTACAAACAGTGCTGGTCTCAGACTGTTGCTCAGTAGTGAGGAAACGTTGCCTGGCAGATTCGTTCCCGAGATGGACTTTCCCCCTTCCCTACTTTGCTAGTAACTGTCTCAACCTCTTCCTGACATTCTGCAATTCATCCGGGCATGGTGTTCTTAGCTCATCAGATTTGTCAGCCCTATACTCAATAGGCGGTCAATTAGCTTATGTTTAGAATAACTGGTGTATTTTTTCTCCACTCCTGTCTTAATGTTGAGATAATCCTTCAGTTGCCTTCTTGACCAAGAATGTAGAACATCCCGGACACCAGAACTGCCCTTTTCAAAGGAGGAGAAAAGTTCTTGCCTCTCTGTGCCATTTAGTTTCCCAAATTTACAGACATCTGCTAACAAATCCAACCCTGCAAAACACTCGATTAAAATAAGGGTGTGGACTTGTCCTGATTCAATTAGGATCAGGATAACGCTAACAAATCAACCGGCAAAATATGCAATTACAATGTCACTGGCCGTGGAATATGTGTACGAATCTACTGCCAAAATTCCAGGACAGCAAAGTAATAACTACGTCAAAAGTCCACGATATTGATATCACACACAGGTTTATCGTATTGCTCTGATGTATACTCTGCTAATTTGTATAAAAATTGATCAACATAACACGACATTGCATGCAGCCGTGATGAGCGCCTAAATCCTTATATCCACAGCTAGAATCCTAACCAGCATACAAGACATTACATAGATTGCAAGTTTTTAGATTGTGTTTTCAAGTGAAAACATAACTGCTATGCACATGCAACTACACCAAAGTCAGTACAGTGTTAGAAGAAACTGGACAGAGAATCTTACGAGAACTGAGAAGAAGTTAATGTGGCTCTTCTGCGGTCGCTCTGGCCATCTTGGTTAATGCCTTGCCTGGCCTACTCCACCTTAGACAAAACTATGCATTTTGATTGCAAAATACTGCTCAAGCAAATTAACCTAGGGCTACTGATCCCTTGAGCTTAACCCTCTGAAACGACCACAGAGCTTTTGCAAAGACATTTCTTCAGCAATCTAGACGTTATTTCAGCTGCATCACCTGCTTGTTGGATCCGGAAAAACGAGAGTAGAATATCAAGTTGGAAAGCAGAGCCACAAAAGCGGCATGTTGGTGAAGACAATCCTTTCTTCTAGTTGAGGCCAGGAGTTCTAATCCAATCAGCCATAATGATAAGGACATGCAAGAGAAGAAAGTGGCGAAAAGTCAAAAGAACGGTGGAAGCGGAAAATCAAAACAAAGCGAAGCTGGGTTGTGTGTGTGTGTGTGAAAGAGAGATGATCTATACCACGGTAAACTAAAACCAAAAAAAGGTCACCCTATCTTCTGTATTTACCTAGTAAAAACTGGCAAAACGAAGGGGAATGTTGTGTGCCAGCCAGGCCTAATCCTCATCTGCTGCTACCACATCCTCCTTTGCACAGCTCAAATCGCTTGCTGCGTGGGATCAGAAGAAAAGCAACACACATACAGCCACGATTCCATCAAACCACAGAATTATGAGAGCTTTCATCAACTTAAGCCTATCAACAAAACAAAAAAACCAGCACTCACAAACTTGCATCCCTCAAAACAAATGTAGCCTTATAGCTGCAGTTTCTAGGTCTTTTAGCCCACTCTCACCTTAATACTAAGTGGGTATTGTCTCTTTAATCTTGATTTTGCGGCTACCAAAACTAGCCCTGCTCTGCTCTACTAACACAGATCCAACTGAGATTTACAATCGCCCACTAAACATAAATCTCTTAGCTTTATCACCTCAAAACCTCTTAGCTTATCACCTCACATAAAAATTAAAGCCCCCTCTTCTCACTCACTCCACTCTCTCTCTCTCTCTCACTCTCTCTCTCGACACAACACACACACACACACCACACACATATGCTTCTCTCTATCTATATATAATTAAAAAAAAATAAATACCCAACATAGGAGGAGGTATATACCCAACATAGAGGAGGAGGAATAAAGGAGATAGTCCATACTCTGATGCATGCATGAAACATATTTTGCTTGTGGGCTGCTGTGTTGAGGTCAAACAGATAGGCTATGGCAACTACTTGTGCACGTAAGTAGTGGTAGTAGGGGTATATTGGGAAAAAAAGGAAGATGCAGGGGAAGAGAGAGAGGACAAAAAAAGGGAGAGAAGCAGGAGAATACGGGTATTGGATCGAAAGAGGAAGAAGAAGCAAAGTAAAAGTAGTAGTAGATTACTACACAGAGATGTATGATGCAGCAGCAGCAAAATAGAAGAAGAAGAAGAAGAGCAGCAGCAGCAGCAGCAGCGTCCACCGTCCCCGTGTGCCGTGCCTCATGCAGCACAACATTCAGGAACTGACCTGGGCGGAGGCCGTCTCAAACCGGACTGAACGGACAGCTGCCTCAACCCTGGAAAGGCCCGAAGGCCCTCGGGCCTTCCTTGCTGGTCGGGGCCTGCCCTCCGGCAAGGGCCCTCCCAGCAAGGAAGGCCCTCAGGCAGGGCCTTCCCCCCACAAAATCTCCAATTTTCAACAAAGCATAGCACCCACAATGTAATAGATGTAACAAAAAGAAATCGTCGAGGGGGCTATTAACATGGGTAGGGGCAAACTTTGAAATCCCCAAACGCTTCAAAGACACTTTGGCACATGTCTTTCGACAAGGCCCCTCATGCCCATAGAAGCCATTGTCATGTATTATGGAATGAGTCGGGCATGTGACATTCTATCCAGTAAAGAGTCATAGTAGAGTCTCGCATATGGGCTCTTTAACCGGGTAGAATGTCATCTACCCAGCTCATTCCATTGTGTAAAGGATAGTGGCTCATTCCATTGTGTAAAGGATAGTCGGTTGCTTTTTCATATGCCCATTATGGCAGTAGAATATGCATTTGAAAATGATAATCAACGTTTTCGAAGTTGAGATTTTTTCACGGAGGCCATTATGAGTAAAATTTGAGTTGCAAAAACATAATCACACCCTTGAAAACAGTGGGCTGCTTTCTAAGCAATTTTGAAATTTGGTCAGAAAAATGCAAACTACTATACTTTATGTATTATGGAAGGAGCCTAGACAAATGACATTATGCCCGATAAAGAGCCGGCATATGACATTTTGCACGTGCCCTTCCATTGTGAAGTAGATAGTTTGACTTTTCTCACATGACCTTTGTGAAATAGAATCTGCATTATAAAACGGTAATGGGATACTTAGTGCCTATTCTGCCCAGGTTAGTTTTTGAACAACCTAAAAGGCAGAATAGTCATATTGTTTTTTTCAAAAAGAAAATTGGTTGCGCTTTTTCCAACCTGCCGCGTCAAGCATCAGCAGGGCATAACAAACTGCCACATGTTAGTTTTCTAACTGGTCAAAAAATTTAAAGTGCTAGCTTATGCTTCATAAGGACAAGTGAAGTAAAGTCAAAAGTATTCATTATGCAATGGAAGGCACTGCAAAGGCCATTATGCCAGGTTCGTCTTTTCCAAAAAAAAAATTAGGCTCAGCCCCTCTGGGCCTGTCCCAAACAATTCTAGAAGTCCTTATCGGGCAGAATGGTTTGTGCCCAGCTCCATAGTACATAATCATCTTCTGAAAAACTAAAATTGTTAGTTGTGCTACTCTTGCCCATTTTGCTTATAAAGCATAGTTCAAAAATGGGCAGAACTTTTGGGGGAAATGGATTTTCTAAAGACCTTTCTACCAATTAAAATGCATGGTGAGTTAATTAGGCTCACAATGGATGGCACTTGTTGAGTAGGCTAGAAAAATCCTTTTCCAAGGATGGAGAATGGTGGGACATGTTCGTTTCTTGGGATAATATTTCTTTATGGGATCACTATCACTTCTACTTTGTATCACATTATTGATTTTGGCCGGACTTTTTGGCCTTTTGGGGGCCTATATTATCTTGCATTATATGGTGTCCCATAGATTTTGCTTGTTTCTGCGACAATCCACCATGTTTCTGCTACTCTACAGTTTGACCGACGCTCCCGATTTGAATAGCCTTCAAACTCCGGACCAGTGTTGGGCGGGTATCAAAATTTTTGATACCAGCCGGGTTAGGGTATTGCAGTTTTTTAGAAAATGTAATACCAGTAGGGTATCAACATAAGCAGGTCTAGGATTTGTAGACTGGTATAGACCAAGCTGGTATCACAAGGGTGATACCAGCCGGTTATTAACTCGGGTATCAACATGTACGAATTGCTATAAATATACTTTTTAAAGTGTAATATCATAATTTAAAATATAAAAAATCAGAGATATTAAAAAAATACTAAAAATAGTACTACTATTGATGCCTCAAGAAAAATCCACAAAATCTCCCCAATCTGGGTATCAACATGAATAGTAAAATAGTTAATACTGGGTGTCCGGTTCTAGACCCTGGTATTAGAAATCATATACCAGTCGGGTCGGTTTTTTAATACCATGTTCATACCCATTATTGATACCAGTCGTGACCCTATATACCCGCCCAACACTGCTTCGGACCAACGTTTTCCATACTAAATTACATTAAAAATGGAAACATAAAAGTTTGCCACATGAAAAATATGAAACAAAAAAAATTTGCATAACGAAAAAATTTCATGCCAAAGACAATTAAAGCAGTGCTCCATTGGTTAGCAATTACATGCAATAATGTTCCATTGCTTAGCCCAATACCACATATATCATTTGTAGTTCGTATATCAATTTCATACTACATATAATCCAATCTCCACCATTTTATACCCGGGACTCAATTGTATTTGGTATTGGCCCTCAATTGCCAATACTTAGTACGTAATGAATACCTTGTGACTATTATGCCCCTTTTTTAACATCTTAAAAAGAAGAATATATATGTACTTTTTTCCAAATGTAGGTGCTGCTCTTTCCACCACGTGCGTCCATACGGCCGCAACGTGGCACTTCCCGAGTGGTCAGTTAGAGTCAAATTGCTTATTACGCTTCATAATGTACATGTGAAAAAAGTCAACGTATCCATTATGCAATGGAATGCGTCATGCAGAGGACATTCTGCCCGGTTCGGCTTTCCAAAAAAATTTAGGCTCAGCCTCTCAGGCCTTGTCTAACAAATTCTGGAAATCCTTACCGGGCATATGTCCTCTGCCCGACACATTCCATAATACACAACCTTCATCTAAACTTCTTTATGGACTTCTATGGGACAAAAATTCCATTGAAGTACTTTCTTTGTGAATGTGAATATTTAAAATGTACCTAAAAAAGGGTGAGGTCTCTACCTAAGACCCATTACTTTCCCATTTACATGTTTTACGTGAACCATTTAGCTTCTTCTGAAAAGTACGTGACATAGATTTTGTACAGGTAGAAGACGCTTCTTGTGTCACTTGCACTCTATGAAGAAGCAAATTTTCTTGTTATTTCCTTACAGTGTCATTTCTTTGCATGACTCAAACCTCTTCAAGAAAACAAAGCGAAGTACCAAACAAATTCTTTATGCAAGAGAAAATGTCAACGTTGATGAAAAGGCTTCAAAGCTCCATACATTTAGCGTTGGGGAACATCGTTGGCTTAGACTCTATGGCTTAAACTATGCTATGGCTTCAGCCCTATTGTGGCTTCTTGTGTGTGTGTGTGTGTGTGTGTACATATGTGCGTATGTATATGGGAGGTGATGCACAAATTGTTAAATGTGTTTGGATCACTATCCATGTATTGTAGTGGTTTTTTTGAGTGAAAAATTTGACCCATGCAATATGTTTTTCTTTGTTATTTCATCTCTCTTGAACCCTCATCTAATAGTACTCAATGTAGACACTATAATGAGTATAGTAAAATTTGTTACCTACACAATCTTTACTCAAATGAATCTTTGTGTTGATAAAAACCATCATGTTGCCTTGTTGATCATTAAATTTTTTAGATGAAATCATAAAATTTCATTACATGGGCTTATTGTGGTTGGGAATGGTTTACGATAATAATAATTCAATTTAGCTCTTATAATCAGTGTACATGGGCAACCACTAGCACTAGGCAAAGTGCTTTGATGGAATTACAGACTAAATAAAAGGCTGCAAGGAATCAAATAATAGCTCTAAAGAGTTTTAAAGCTTTACGGTACTTACATTGAAAAAAAGGATGTCAATAAATTATTTCCAAATGCAAGACAAACATCATTATGCAAGTTGAATGTTTGGTAAGACTATTCGAGTCACAATTAGACTTAAATCTTAAACACACACAACATTCTTACTCTCAACTATCTAAAGCCATAACATGTGCAACTTTGTACTGCATTGGAGGAGTGGTTTATAACTTGCAAAAAAAGTCAAACCTTGCTAACTTGGCGTTCTTTGGTAAACAATTTAGAGATTTCAACCTTTAGTGTATCTTTCACAAGTTGGAGCTTTTTGGCACATGAATTACAATTTGAATGTTTTGCTATATAGCATCTTATGATCAACTTAGCCAACCTCACTTGTGAGAAACTTTTATGCATGTGGTGAGTTGAAATATTTCATTGATCTTTCTATCTAGGTTAAGTGCTTAATTCAACAAGTCTATGTAGTGTCTATGAGTTAAGAAAAGTTTTAAATGTATATTTTTTTTCTGAATAGTTTATTTGCATCATCCATATTCATTGGTCATGAGAATCACCATTGGATCTCTCATGTATGCCATGTTATGTAATAGGTCTGACATTGCTTATGCAATCATTACACTGAGTCAATTCATGTCAAACATAACACACTAGAAGACACTTATTAGAGTGCTAAGATATTCATAGGCCACCAATGACTAGTAGTGCATCTGCTACAACAGACCCAATGCAAAAGACAATCATGTTCTACCAAACTACACAGATGCATATTGTGGGTAGGAAATGTGGATACAAGAAAGTCCATATTAGGTTATGTATTTCTACTCAATTATGGTTCTATTTGTTGGAACAATGGAAAGCAGACTTCAATAGACTTATCTTCTACTGAAGCAAAATATATCTTTGCAGCACATGCAATACAAGAAAGACTTTGCCTTAGATGGTAAGAAAATTACATGAATCTTTATTAAGGGGGAGTTTAGAATTCTCACCTAATTATGCTTTTAATTAAGACTTTCTCAAATTTGCATAAATAATGAAGTTTTCTAAATCTGCAAAAATAAACTGAGATTTGGATAGACTAACAAATGTTAATCGACATTGGTCAATGAAGAATTCGAGTCGTCAAAACAAAGTTTAAAGAGACTGAAACATGACGAAAGGCATAAATAGGTAAAATGCTAAAAGGCCTAAGCTGAAAAAAACGCCAATCGACATTTTTCACTACTTAACGCAAATTACCAAAATACAAGTCCCAAAATGCAGATCAACATAAATGCTAAAGAATGTCAATCAGTATAAATGTCAACAAATGCCGACTCAAGCATAAAAAGCCCATTTGGTGATAAGCAAAAATGTTGACCTTTGACTAGTCAACAAAAATGCCAATGGCCATTTTTATGGTGCCACTTAAAATGGAGCTCTTCTCTCACAAAGTCTAAATATTTTTAAAAACACCCTTAGCTCAAAACCGTTTGCAAGAAACAATACAAAAGACAAACTACTAAAAACACACAAGATTGTGATTCAATGCACTGATGGCAGAACTCGCGTACGATCCTCCACACCTATGCTCATTATTGAATGAATTACATTTCAAGGATATTCCAAAAACTATTTTAATGTATGAATGTCTCCTACTAAGTTTTTCTTTTAGTTTCACATCTCTGATATAGTTCATACTAGTTCATTCTAGTTTAGGTTTAAAGTTTTCAGTTGACGATCTTTGTTTGTTCTATATATTCCTTATTCCACATTGCTAACTCACTGATCAAGCTAAGCATCTATCTATTAGAACTACCATGGCTATCTATGACACCTGAAATGTTCAGTTCACGATCTTTGTTTGTTCCATATATTCCTTATTCCACATTGCTAACTCACTGACCAAGCTAGCATCTTTCTATTAGAACTACCATGGCTATCTATGACACCTGAAATAGTTCAGAACTAGCAGGCTAGAGTCGATCGGCGGATAGTATAAAGCTCATGGCTAACTCATAAAACTATAGGATAGCGACCTCAAAATCTTAATGGGCCTGAACATAGAAGCTTCTATTATCTCACAATAGTCCCACATAGAGAGCTTCCATGATTTTTGCTAAAAACCTCTCTAATACTTCCATGATTGCTCATGCTCACACAACCACATAAAATACTTAACTCCTTTTGCACTCGTTCGATTATGACAATGCCTCATTTTATAGCTTTGATCCTGTCGAAAATCAGTTGGGTTTGTGAGCGGAAAGCTAGGACCGAGCTAGATGCATGGATCGAATAATGGGGATTTCATTGCTATGTCTCATGTGCCCTATCCACATGAATTCATGCTCATTTTCCATTGCTTTGTACTCTTCTTTTCCATTGCTAATGTGATTCTATGGAGATCTTCGTGTTTCTAGCTTTCTATGGATATGCTATCTTGGATGCTTTGTATTTTTATTGCTTCTAGCTTTACTTCTCTTGTAATTGCTATTTGCTTGGGATTTGGCACATGACACATTCACTTGTATGTTTTTCCTCATTGCATATGAAACACATATTGGGACATGCTAGTGATGTCATTCTTCTATTATTTTTTAGACAAAGCTTCGGCTATGGGAGTTACAATGAATAGGTCAATGTGTGTTGGTTTTCTTTGAGGCCTTCATGCATATTTTTCTCTACATAGAAGATTCATGACCCTTGAGCGACAACATTAGGGCACCTGGTATTCCTACTGGCAATCTTGAGTTTGTCACATTTATTGTTCATACAGTTTAATTTGTTCTCAAGGCTTGGAAATTCACAAGTTGTTTTCGACATTCTCACTTGATGTTTTTTTCAATGTATTGAGTATCCTTTGTGATTAGTTTTTCCTACTCTTGTTGTATTATTATTGTTGCGGAGTTTCAATGATACTTTATTACGTATCTTTGGCTGATTGTTGGGATCGTGTACTTTTGACTTGTGAAGGGTAGTTTGCCAAGATTCATTGTTGACACTGTTTACTAAGTACCTATGTAATCATGCACTTCTCCGATGGTAATCATATTGTGTCACATGATTCCATTCACAATGTACTTATTGCTATTGCTTTTGGCAATGGTTTCCTTGTTGTTTGAGAGCAAACACACATTTTGCAAAAGTCTACTTTGTAGTCATCTCATTGTTGTGAAGATCTTATTCTTTTACACAAGGGGTTTGCATTCTTGGAGATGTTGTTATTGTTGATCTTTCTCGACAAGACGTTCTTTGTTGCACTTCCACCACTAAAGGGCTATTGCATCTCACGCAACTCAAGACTATCAAAATTGTGTACTTCAATCCATTTGCATTGAAAAAATATGGATGTCTTCATAAAAAGTTAATGATATTTTTTTAATCTTATTGTGCAAAGCTTTCAATCAATGCCAAAATCATAGTGCCACAACCACTATGTCTTTGTTTTTTTAGCATTGCCTTGATAGCGAAAGCTATTGTGATGATATGCTAAAGTTGAGGTGCCACTCCTAAGTGAGTTTGACCATTGAAATGAGTTTATCTTTTGAGTTTTAGATTTTTCTTAAAATGCAAACTTTGTATTTATTTATATTTTTCAACAATCTTAATGGCTTGCATAAAGCAAAGCTTCTTCTAATATACTAATCACCTTGTTTTTGTTGTCAATGTATTCCTATCGTAATACAATATTCTTAAGCTCTTATATCTTTTGGCAAGCTGTGGTTGTAGGTAGGGAATAGTTGCTTTAGAGCTTATTGGCGCAACCTAATACTCAGCAGTGGTTTTGCGAGTCGACTTTACATAAAGCACTAAGTTTTGAGTAAATATTCTTTAATGCTCCAACTCACATAGGAGTTGACAACTTAGGCTTTTAGTAAATCCTCACAATAAGTTACTGCTATTAAGACAAAGTTAATGAGGTAAAAGTCATTATTATTATTATTTATACTTTTCCTTAATAATTATGCATTTATTTTCTCCCCTCCCTCCCTCCCCTTTTCTAAGGTAAAGTAAGTGAGGAGTATTGGCACTTTAGCTGTACTATTTCCAAGGCGTCATTGCAAAAAGGGCAAAGCCAAAATCTGTCCATGTATGGTGTCCATGTGTGATGTGCTGATAAGAGAGTTCTTCGTTCCATTGGGATCAACCACCCAAGTTCTAACTAGTGTTGGGGCTGGTATTGATATTATTAATACTAGTCGGGTCCGATACTTACACTTTTAATTTTTTTTTTAAATAGCCGAGTATGTGAATAAATTATGTTATCAAATTGGTGGATGGTATCGATCAGGCTTGGGTGTAGTGCAAGGGTGATACCAACCGAGTATAAACAAGGTATAAGTATACACCTTTTTTAAAATTAATTTTGTTTTCAAGGGTGTATGCATTTAATGAAAAGCATGACAATACATAATATGCATATGATTTGTTGGTGTCCACACTACCACAATTTTGAAATTCGGTGACAAAAAAAATTATCTTCAATTTTTCCCAAAATTTGTTTTTATAAGTATCAATGTGCGTATCACATTAATCTTCATGATACAGTATCTTGCACATGTTGTTGGATCATGTTTGATTAAGTTTCTAGAAAACTTATTTTCATTTTTGTATGTGTCACATTGCAGAATGTTTGAATTTAATTTTTGTAAGCAATTCATGAGTGGTGACCATTTTTGTTTGGCCGAAGATAATGTTATGAAAAATGTTGGTGGACCTAGTTGTCGCATCATCACAAACATTGTTACATAATTTGTATTTGTAATCAGCGATGTGCGAACATGATCAAAATCTTCGGTAGCCTAAATTAGATTGTAGTATTTGTTCAATATTTGTATCATGAATTACATCTTTTGCTGTCAGTTTCTTATGTTGGAGTGTGTCTTTTCTTAATCTTATCCAAATAGAACTAAGTACTTGTTGAATAAGTATTTTGATTGCTTTAAAATAGGTTTGTTGTATGTTGTACAAATTTGTGTTTATAATGTAATAGTTCCCATTTTGCGATCTGTTGGTATGTATATTTATCAAAATTGGTATTCTACGGTGGGATCCGAAATATAGAGTCGGGTAATTAAGCTCTTCAACATATGGATCTTGAAATATTCCAATAGGATTTTGACCTTCACAAGGAGCAATAGTTTTGTAACAATGTTCATAATCGATAACATATTCATTACCTGTAAATGGATATATCAACGTGTCATCTATGGCATTTTCTTCATTATTAATTTCGTAACTTCTGGATTCATGTGTGGTCAATGATTTTGTATGTGAAAGTATGTTTTCCATGAATGATTAATTTAAATGCCTAGTTTTTTGTACAATTGTGTTTTGGAAAGATAAAAAAGAGCAGCCATTATGTTTTATGGGTCGGACTTTACCAATCATGTAATTGGTTTTGTATTCAAGCTTTCTTTTTAAGACCAATAATCATAGCACTGTCATTGTCAATAAAATGTGGTAGTATGTTGTATTTTGTCAAGATTAGCAAGTACATTATAATGCTTCCAGGTTGCTCCAAGTTGTCCTTGGACGTGCTAATTCACATATTTGTAAAAATGCAATTCTAGGAGCTAGTAGATCGTTCTTCTAATTCATTGAGTATTGTAGTTCAAGGTATTTCAACATTTAAACACATATTTATAGGCGTTAAAAATTTGGGGACTTTGTTTGTAGTACATATTTTCTACAATCTTTGCATATGTAAAAAAATTATTTTGTATATAGATTGGAAGGGATGTTTTTGAATTGTTTTTATGAAATTTATGTTTTTCAACAATTGCAGTATGAGTTTGAAAATAAAAGCAAATGAACTCGCAACTGATACACAGATAAAGCGGAGGCATCTTCGATATGTTCGTAATATTTTATTAAAATCAAGTTACAATTATCAAGTCGTATTGGTTGTTTGATTGGTAGTTTTTTGAGTTGAAATTCGTGATTTTGGTTTTGTTACATAGTATATGATGTCGAGTGAGTGTGATTCTATTTAAAATACTAAGTTTTCATACACGTTGCATTAGGATGCATATTTAGAAATGGAGCCATGAGGTTGTCTTGCTGATAGTGTAGGATGTTGCAATATTTATTGTTTGATAACTAATAATAAAGAGATCGAGTCCAATATTGTTTGTTGAATTTTGGTTCCGAGAAGAGTTATTAGTATTCATAAATAAGTGGATTGTTTAAATGTTTATGATTACTATAATGCTTTCCGTATACGATATAAATATGATTGTTTTTTATTGTAGTAGAAAATTTTGTTTGAAATTCATTGATAATATCTTTTTTTGGATAATTGTCGGTGTTTGTTGCACAAGTTGCTCGATATAATTTGTCATATCACATGTCCATGTTGGTAAAGAGTTTTGTTAATTTTATGTTGTTTTTGTAATATTTTGATACGATAAAATATAGTTCCTGTAGTATGGTGTAGTTCAGGAAATATCTGTTGAAGTTTTGTTGCAATTTGTTTTCGAGTACAGTTGGAGTTAGTTTCAAGTAATGTTTTTAGTATACCTGTCATGGTAGATGTCCAAGTCACATTGTTCTTATTCAGATCAGAATGTTGTGAAGTTTCAATATTTGTTTCGGTGCTCATATTTTGTTTCTGAAACAGGTTTAGAAATGTATCAAAGTTGAATGTTTGTTGGAGTGGCTATATTGTTTTATTTTATCAAAAAGTGTTGTTTTGTGATTAGAAATGTTATTCAGTTTTGTTACCTGCAAAAGGAATGTGAAAACATGTTGATAACATGACGCAGACGAATATGAATTTTAAAAACTAGTAGAATGAAAAACAAAAAATTATGGTTTCTGAATTTAAAGTCGCTATCAGTATTAGGTAATTCTATTATTCTATTATGAATGCGAACGACAAATTTAGAGCTCTATATTATTTGATGTGAATTAGTATTAAAATACGGTTCTTGTTTTAATCGTAATACAAAGTGCTATGAGATACACTAGTGCTATGACTAAGGAGATTGTTTCAGAAAATGTTTCAGTGCTATGAGATACACTAAGTGCTATGACTGAAGAGATTGTTTCAGTTTGCTTGTCTCTAATTTTGCTCTAGTTATTGCAATTTTGTTCTCGGAGAGAAATTTTTGTCAAAAAGAACTTATTAACCACTGGAATCTATGATCTAAAGATGTTAATGGTTGAAAGCCTGATTGTTGAGGAAGAACTTGGTAAACTACTGAAATTGGGTAAGTTAAAGCACATCAACAATCACACGATCAAGGAGCATAGGTACAAGAGGCTTTGCCTAGTATCGTCAATAAATCTGTGTACTTTCCAGTGTACTTTTTCCAATATCTGTCACATGTGTGCAAGTATCTACTTTCCAAGAGTGACTAATCGAGTTCTCTTATTGGAGCAAGCTAATAAATTATAGACAGGGAGGTGTTTTTGAAGAGACATAATTAAAAGGAACTAACGACAGACAATGAAAGAAGATGATTGCTAGTTGTCGTGACATGAGGAATCAGAAAGAAAGATATCCAAATCAGAAGTACGAATTTCAGTTTTGGGCGTTGTTTTGAATGATGATTGAAACATAATATTTGATTCTCAATTTAGTCAATTTTGGTAGACTGGGTCAGTTCAAAAAAAATGGGATATTTTTTTTTTTAGAGGAACATGTGCAGAGGTATAAACTATCATTGCACACAACTAACGGATGTACTGCATAACGGGGCTCGTTAAACAGGTAGCTTGTTACTATACGATTCTTTATAGAGACGTGAATATAATGAGGGTACTTCTCTTCAGAATTTAGTAATTATTTTTGATCATAGTCCCATATGAAATGTAAAAGGACATGAAATAGACACAATCTCAATGCATTCTGATTCAGTTTTTCAAACCATCTAAGAAAGTAGGTTTTTGTTCTATAAAAACAGCAGTTGCAACATTTTACAATTTGGTACAAAGGGAATTCAGAATCTTTGAAAATAATACTATTGAAACTTGGTTGTCAGAATGACAATATGGGCAATGTTGCAGCTATTTTGTAAGTAATTTGAATACAAAAACCGAAAACCAGAAGGTTGAAAGAGGTGAGTACATTGACAGAATTTGCAAACAAAATAATTTGCAAGTAGTTAAGAAAAGAGATTCACCACAATTTTGAGCCAATACAAGAATGAACAGCAAGGTTAGAGACAAATAAGAAGCACAGGTTCGTGACAAAATAAAGTTTTTGGCAATTGTCCACCATTTTTTTATGTACATAGTTTAATGTTTCTTCTAAATTGCATATTAACAATACATTTGAAGTAAATCATATTCTAACGTGTCTCATAGGACGTTGGGTTTTGATGGCAATTGCATCTCAGTTGTATGCATCTCACCTATACATTCTACAGTCCATTGAAGCAAAGCTCGAAACACGGGGAACTGGTGGCTGCAGAAAATCAGTTCGCTTGTTTCCAGGAGCTGATCAGGACAATAACAAGCGCAACACAAGATATGTTCTTGGTGTCTACAACTTGATTACAGCTCATACTTTTTTTTGCGAGATCAAAAATTGGTCAGATGGTATTCCTGTGAATCTTTCATAAACCAAATTTCTCTGCCTGCGATTCTGACCCTATCTAAAACAACTCTCTGAACTTGAAAACAAAGTTTTTTGATGACTCTACCTATAGAGCGTGATTATCCAAGTCCACACGCAAGTAGTACTGTTCATCAAATATGACGGATATCTGAAAAATGATGATAGTTCCTCAATGGCTGAAAAAGCAGATCAAATAGTCTGGTGTGTTGTCAAGACATATGCATCCTTCTAGAGGTCTAAAGCATTTAAATTGGCTTCAGAAGATATACATGCACATCACTTGACTCAGCTCCCTTGTATCGAAGCACCAACATGTCAATATATACATATCAAAACCTTATGCTGATGTTCAGCAAGAATTTATTCTCCAAAGTAAAACATGAAGCATGTCTGGTGGACATTAAAAGTGCTTTCTCTGTCAACCGAAGTGCGTAGCAAAGCTCAAGAGTTTCGCCTCAAGCAAATGTGTATTTTGTGTTTGCATACCTTATTTATGAAGACTCTTATGTAGCCATTCACGCGAAGCCCAAATCCAATTAGAGAAAACTCTGCTCACGTCTCCATCATCTCTCAATCCAATACCTTTGAAGCAACTTCCGGTCTGGCTTGTGGCAATCAAAACAAATCCTAGAACAGGTAGACAAGTTCCAGATCTAAGGCCCCTTTACTCACAATCTGTGTAAAGATAGCAATGCCGATTACAACGAGCATGTCAGTCCTGAATTACACCTGAAAGTGCACGTAGAAGCAACAATCTATTGCCGAACTCCAGTCAGCGACAAGGAAGCATAAGACAAAAAATAGGAGGACCAGCCTTTTCAGACTCCAGACAGAAGCATCTATCTCACTGGAAACTTAGAATCTGAAGATGTATCCGCACCTCCAGCATCCCTCACCTCTTAGAGTCATCCAGAACACGAAACTTTGCAAGACTTACTGGTCCCACAAATAGGTTCTTAGAGGCTACTGTCTTTGAAGAACATGGGTATGAAATAGTATATATAACAACAGGTACATGACAACATTTCTGGTTGCTGTAAGGAATCTGATGACGAAGGTACGAGTTACCATTTTTTGGGCCTACAGAATTATTCGTTTAGAATTCGAAGGATTTTTTCATGTGTTTGTGCTACAACTTTATCTACAATTTTTGAGGAATTTCAAATTTGTGTGAATCTTTTCAATCGAAAGCACCTGGCAACTATGATATATTTGGTCTATAATTTGAAGATGCATCCACCTCCAGCATCCCTCACCTCTCAGAGCATCCAGAATACGAACATTGCAATATCTAACTGGGTCCCACAAATAGGTTCCTAGAGGCTACTATCCTTCAACAACATGGGTATGAAACAATATAAGGAATAGTCACATGACATCATTCTGATTTGTTGTAAGGAATTTGCGCAGACAAGCAATTACGAGTATCATTTTTATGAGCTTTTAGAGTTTCATTTTAAAATTCCAGGATTTTTTTTCTCATGTGCCTGGTTACAAGTTTATCCAGAGAAATTCAAGAACAGAAGAAGAAGGTTCAGATCAATTACTCGATCGCTTTATAAGAATAACCAGAGAATTATGGAGAGGTCACAGTAAAGAATTTGGTATGGTATTTAAAATTGAAGAACCTAGAACTCATACAAGGTAAAACGTGTAATAGCAACATAAAAGGAGCCGGTGTGATCTTCCATTTCAAATATTAGACTTACAAGATGCCTTTGGACCTAAGTTTTTTTATAGCATTAAGCGCCTCTTTGGAAATGTTTATTGGTGCAATTTTGGATGACAAAACAGATCTTGAAGCTCTAGACAATAAATACGTTACAAACATAAAATGTGGAAAATAAGGTAAACAGTAAGTCCATAGGCCTAAAAAAAAAACAATAAGTGTAGCTACACATATCCTATGATCAGGATCTCATTGAGTTCATAGAAGAGGAAGAAACTGTGGCTTTATTAGTGCGTCTGCGTAGTTACAAGCAAAGAAACACAAAAATAGTACGAATTTTGAAGCTGAACCGAAACTCGAAGCAAAAGTTGCTGCAAAAGAGCGCTGATTGAGAATTTTTACAATTAGATACAAAAAAACAAGAAATTACAACCATGAATACTGGAAAAATAGTTTATGTCGATTTGTTGACAAAATAAAGATTCTGAAAGAGAGACAAAGAGAGAGTAAGGATGACGGTTCAATTCTTTCTGAGGAAGACGTGGTGGAGTTTTAGTCTATTATATAAAGAACGATAGTACTACGTTGACTTTAAATGTATGACAGAAGCTTGTTGAATGTGACAAGATGGAAATTATCGGTATATAGATAACGAAAGTCGGATTCGTATGTTTGAAGAGTCCATAACCTAGTCTGTTATGGCTATCGCAGGCAGTACACATGACAATCTTTCAAAAGCAACCAATATTGTTTTTCTTACGTAGAAATTGTTTCTAACGATTGCGAAATGAAAGGCGAGACAATTAATAAGAGTAGGCAGAAAGTACGTAACGATTGGTAAATGAAATTTGAAAACAATTAAATAGGACTATTGCAGAAAGTTTTCAGAAAATGTTGACGATGATTTTGTTCATTAGCGAAAGTGAGAATCAAAAGTTTCAAGTTAATACTCTCACTTTTGTAATTTAAGTAAAAGTTTTTGCGTGACTTGTGGTTGTAGCGGGCCAATTTTTGAAAGCTTTGGCTAGCAGGAGTCTGCAAATAAATTAAGCAGGTTCGAGTATGAGAACTCCAAAAACAACAAAACTTTCGCAGTTGAATTCTGAGTTTCGACGGTCAAATTTGTTACTACTATTGTCAGTATTCCATGCAAATGGTACACTATTTAGACATGAACTTGTAGAAAAACCAAATTGATGGTAATTGGAATTGATGGGATTTTCAAACAATTTACTACAAACGACATCCAACAAATGTGGAAGGAATTACATATGTGTGAAATTGTAAGGAAGTTATATACAAGAACTTCGAAGTTTGCGTAAGAAACATTCTATATGTGCCTACCATCTTATTATAGACAACATCTCATAGTTTTTTTTGGATTACGTGTATCGGTTTGTGATAGCAAAGAGTGGTTGCTTTTTTGCAAGCATGTTAATTTTAAAATTGCCCTAACAAAAATCAAGTATAGACATGAATTTTGAAATTTATTTGCAGAATTGCAGACA